>KE505335.1:130719-153983 GCA_000441515.1 Elaeis oleifera | reverse complement strand
GAAATACGTTCAAGCTAAGTAATGTTTCACTTTTCTAGATTTATCGACAAATTATAATATAATTTCTGACATGATTTGAGAAACGGTACATGAATTGGATGAATAATATTTTATTATGAAAATATCTTACTTTGATATGTAATGATGAAGCATGATTGAATATATTGATTTCATGATGCATTATATTGATTGATTTTGATACTGCATGATTATATGTTTTCTTATCGAATTTGAATATGAAACATGATTTATGAAGAATTCTGATATAAGAACAATATAAATTGACAATCTGACTATATAAAAGATTCCGTCAATGGAGGTTAATATGTTGGCAAATGATTTATCCTAAAAATTTATGTCGCCAGCGAGACCAGCGACATGTCACCAGTGAGACTAGCGATAAACCGCCAGTGAGACCAGTGGTTCCGAAGGACTTTGCTGTCAGATGATTCGCAGCTCACCGCAAGAAGATATGCGGTATTATGATCCTGCCACAAGAAAAATATGATCATAGCTCATGATTGATGAAAAGAATTTAAAAAAAAAAAATTAAATCTTGAAAGAAACTTGAATTTTTAAAAAGAATAAATTTAGTATGAATTATATCCCATAATTGATGTTGATTTCGAATTGATGAACTTTATATACATTATTTTTTATAAATAATTATTTACTTTAATGCCTGATGAAATCTATTGAAAGTGATCACTGCTTACTGGACTGTCTAGCTCATTATCTCTTATTTTACTATTTTTACAGATGTTGAAGAATTAAGATGATACAAGATAGGAACGGAAGAGTGATTAGAAGCAGAACTTCCATACTTTTATTTAAACTGAAAGTCTTATTGAATTTAATGTGAGGTTTATTGAACATTATGAAATTTATTGAAATATTAAAGAAAAAATTTGAATTGTTATAATTTTAGATTTAAATTATTGACAAATTATTCCGCTGTTGCTTTATGATAACATGATAAGATGCCTTGCATGCTTGTGGGGAGAGTTTTCTATGAGTATGCGGTAGTTACCATGACCTTCGACTTACAATCTTGGTCGGGGCGTGACAGTTATTTTGCGCAATCAGCTAATGTCTCATAAAGCTTGATGCTGTTTAACATCACTGACTAACATCATTGATTATGCCAGAATGTCCCATATTCTTTGTCCCATCCAAACAACCTTTTCGTCGAGCCTGTGGAGTCACCAGGGCTGTGATTGCTTGCTCTGTGGCCAGCAATGAAGTTAGTCAGCTGAAATCCCAAAAACAGCAACTCAAGATATTCCTCTTATCTCTTATTCGGTCTTTGCTTCCTAAATTCTCTTGCATTTCTGATTCTTAGGATCAATAGTTCATTTCTTCTGTTGGATTTATTGAGGAGCTCTTAATCTGAATCAGCATGATATGCATTATGCCCAGGGAACTAGGAGTTGGATATCTAGGGCTTGGTCTGATAATGTGGCATTATAATCAGGGAGAGTGTTCTGTTATTAGTCAGGTCCTACTTTCTCATGTTATGGTGTGGGTTGCTTGTGTTTGCTAGAGGGATGAATGAATCACCAAAAACTGTATTCCAGTTGTTTTTTGATGAAAAACTGTATTCCACTTGTTATTCGCTACTTGTTTTATGCATTTTAGTGGAGAAGTTTAATAGAAATGAGAAGGAATGATTTATAGATTAACCTCTAATGAAAAGCGGTCCTGGAGTTACAGTGAAGTTATTAGAAAGCAGCAATTGCTTTCATATTTAACTACAATAGGTTTTTGCATTATTAGTTTCTGATCATTGGTTGACAATCATTTCTGCTTTTTGAAGCATATTGATGCTTATAGGGTCAAAAATAAAATAAAATAAAAACTGCTCATATTTTGTGGCAAATCCAGGAATTGTTATTGTAATAGCCTAGCTTTGGGCCCATGGGCCAGCCTAAAAGGCCTGGACCTATGGGATTACATGTGCTTGGCACGTGTTGGAGGTGAAGAAGACTTTGATTGGGACTCTGCTTCCCTCTTGATTCCATTGGACACCAATAATCCCAGGACTTGCCAAACTTGGATTAAAAGCCCTAGATTCCCTCTACAAATAACTGATCTTCTCTACTTTAGACTACACTCCAATTTCTTGAGGAATTGCCCTCAATTTCTAAGTTTTCTTTGTATTTTTCTTTAGATTTGTCACCAAAAAGATCATCGGAATCATCCTTTTGGCCTCGCCAGACTTAAGGGATCTAAGCCTTGTTTCTTCTTTTTTTGGAGCTCATGGCCATTGCCACCACCTTGTTTGGAGCCGCCAAGTCACTGCAAGGCGATGAATAGGGTCTCCCTTGTTTTGAGCCTTCTTCTCCTTATTTTGCTTCACTGACTATAGTCGGCCGTGGCCATGGTTGTGGTTGTCACCATCACCATTGCTGGACACTGCAGTGGGTTATCGATCGGAAAAGGGGGAAGGTCCCCTATTTTGAAGAAGAGGAAGAGAGAGCTGATCTTTTCTCTCTCATCTCTCTCTATCTTTCTCTCTCTTTCTTTTCTCTCTAGTTGGATCAAGGGATCCATGAAAGAGGGATTTAGAGGACTTGATGGTAGATCCTTGGTGAGCCCCTATAGAGGGTTTTAGATAAATAATTTTATTTATAATTTTATTTGATATTGAAATTGGTTCCATAGGAGAACAATCCTTCGGATGAAAGAACATCAAACAGGTTTTTTGGCTTTCTAGCTTGTAAATCAGGCTGTGGGTTAGTGTGTTAAATTTATCATCAATAGAGATAAGAGTCCTTGGACATGATCACTTGTATTTATATTTATTTATACACTATATGATCTTGGTTTTTCATGGCTGATTTTTATAAATAAATGATTGAGGTATGACTACTTATATTTTTCGTATCATATGTTTATATTAATGGCTTTTCGGATGGTTTGGATTATGATATCAGCAACTAAAAATCTTGAAAGGAATATAGTATTGTTCAATATTTTTTTATCATGATTGAGATCCAATAAAATGATGATTAAGGAGAGGCATTTGGACTAGCCATATTGAATTGCAAATAGCCTCATCATGCGTAGGAACGTGACACTATAAATAGCCCACCATGGATAGAAATTTGGCATTATGGATAGCTCTCTGTAGGCAAGAACATGGCACTATGAATAGTCCTACCATGGATAGGAATATGGTACTTGAGTTTATTAGTCATGGACTAGAGCATGACCATGATTAATCCAAAATCCTAAAGATGACTGTGGTTTTGAATCAATGAAACATAGATAATAAATCATATGAAATCATTAGTAATATTCATGATGGATTTGTGATAATACATGATGCATGTTATATGCCTATATAATTGTTGAGTTATACTGAATGCTTGACATGAGATTTCATAGTTTATATTTTTCTTTGATACTATTTATTTGTTATTTTTGAGTTATAGTTATTTTTGAGTTATATTATTATATTGATATGAGTGTATAAGAATTCATACTGGACTATAAATCTTACACCCCCAATTCTCTCTTTCCTTCCACGGTCGCAGGATGTATAGCTTTGGTTAGGTCGGGTATGAAGTTTAAGTATTAGAGCTATTAGTTAGTTAGTTAGTTAGTTGATTTTTAGATGCTAGATGGATATTTAAATTTTGTAAACTTTATCATTTGATAATGGATTTATTTAGTACTCCAATATAGTTGGGCTTCATGATTGATATGATGAATCTAATTTTATTCAAGATTTTGTACATTTTATAGGCCTTATATAATCTTTAAGACATTGCTCTAGGATTTATGTGTCCATGTCCTCTGGTCGACCTACGTGATATATTCGAGATGTGGTAGAATGGTATCAGGACCTAGGTTTTAGGATTCTAGACTTAAGTTCAAGGAGAGTATATTCAGACAGACCTTTAGGTTGGGGTAAAATAATATGAGCTATATTCATTATTTGTATAAGTCATCTAGACTAAAGTAATTTATAGATGCTAATGCTGACCTGTGTAGTAATATATGATGCAAGAGAGTAGATGTGGGCATACTAAGAGGCCTACTTGATTTGCTAATAGCTCTAGTGCTTGCGAGCCCTCAGATCAGCAACATGACGTATTATCCTAGACGATCAGCAGCATGCACCAACAAGAACCCTAACAATCCTATCGATAATACTTGATTCGAAGATGAGAACTCTGAAAATGGAAACTCTGGATGATCCTGAAGTTCAACTTAGTGAACAAGTTCACACCTCTCAAATTATGAAATTACTAATTTAAGAGTAAGCTGCTATTAGAACAAATATGATGAGGATGGTGGAGGTGCAACAACAACAATAGCAATAATTCATGCAATAGTAGCAACAATAAAGTAATTCATGTAGCAGCAGTACTAGCAATAGTGGATTCCTCAACAATATTAAGAAGCGAGACCTACCAAAAGTGACAAATTAATTTGATAGACTTCTAACCTCATAGGGGTTGAAAGTTGGTTGAAGGAGATAGAGAAAGTATTTTAGGCTCTTAGGTGTCCTATTGAGGAGAAGGTCATCTTTGCTATTGATTGGTGGAAGATGTAAATAAGAAAGTTAGAGCCAAATGATGCACCTTTACTTAAGAAGAATTTAGAAAGATTTTTATGAGAAGTATTTTCCTCAAGGCATCTAATTTCAAAAATTTTGAGATTTCTATAAATTAGAATAAGGCAGTATGGTGGTTGCCCAGTATGCAGGAAAGTTCAAAGAATATCTAGATATGCCCCAACATTGATAGCCAAGGAGAGTGATGAAGCAAGAAATTTGAAAATAGACTAAGAGGTTGAATACAGTAGTTGATGACTGCATTTGAGCTACCCACTGATAAAGAAATTGTTGATAAAGCTTTGGTGATAGAGAAAGAACTTAATGATGCTCAAACTGCAAGAAAGAAAAATCTGAAAAAAGAGTCCGATTGAATGATTCTCAAAATCAAGGTCGTAGATCCTCTAAGCTAAAGGCGCAGAAATCAAATCAAGCTGCTATTGAAGGTAAACCATAGTCTCAAGATGTTGTTAAGTGCTACAAATGTGGTAGGCCTCACTATTAGTAAGATTGAATATGGCCAAGAGGGACATGTTATAACTATGGTTAAGATGGTCACAAAGCTATAGTGTATCATAGTGGAAAGGAACCACAAAAGCATTAGGCACCTCAAACTTCTCAGGAAGCTCTTGCAAATCGAGCATGTTAAGATGAACAATAGCAGGGAGGAGGACAACAGAAGCCTAGAACCTAATGGCGGGTCTATGTTCCCACACAATAGGATGCCAATACTTCCAATTTGACAGTGACAGATATGATGATCAAGATATCATCTAATTATGTTTATATTTGTTTGATTCAGGTGCTACACATTTTTTTATATCAGTCAATTTTGCTAAGAGAATAATGAAGTATTATCTATGCCATTAGAGATTAAACTCTATGTCTCTATCCCAAGTGGAGATATCATGATAGTTGACTCTATTTATAGGGAGTGTATCTTAAGTATTGGAGATAGAGAGATAATAGCAGATTTTTGATCCTAGAGGTAAAAGATTTTGATTTGATTCTTGGGATAGATTAGTTAGCAGCATACATGCCACTGCTGGCTTTTATGAAAAGGGTGAACTTTTAAATTCAGACCAGTTAGAGCATACCTTCATGGTTAATAAGTTGTCCTCTCCACCGAAAGTAATCTCATCCATTAGAACCGAGTGACTATATACAAAGGGTTGTGGAGAATTCAACCACAATAATATGCGCCCAACAAATGGAGACCAAGTTGGAGAACATTCCATATTGTGAAGAAATTTTTTGATATTTTCTAGAGTATTTGTCAAGGCTACCTTCAGATAAAGAGATCGAGTTCTCTATTGATTTGATAGTTACACTAGTCCTATCTTTAAAGCTCTGTACAGGATGGCTTCTATTGGACAAAGCATTTATTAGACCTAGCTACTATTTGTGAGAAAGAAATATGGTAGTCCTTGTCTTTGTATAGACTATAGGGAGTTAAACAAGATAATAGTATGGAACAAATATCCCTTACTAAAGATTGATGATTTGTTAATCAATTGTAGGAGATGCAAATCTTCTTAGGAATTGACCTTTGCTCCGATTACCCCAACTAAAGATAAAAGCTGAGGATGTGCCTAAGATAGCCTTCAGAACTAGATACATATATTATGAATTCAGGATCATGCCCTTTGGTTTGATAAATGTGTCTACAGCTTTTATAGATCTCATAAAAAGGGTATTCAAACTTAGACTAGTTTGGAGTAGCATTCATTGATGACATCTTGATCCATTCAATGAGTCCACAAGAGCATGAGGAGCACAATTGCAAACTCTAAGATAGAAGAAGCTATGTGCTAAATTATCAAAGCATGAGTTTTGGTTGGATAGCATCACTTTCTCAGGCATGCCATATCTAAGGACCCATTAACCAAAAAAAATAGAGGCAGTAGTTGAGGGGGGCAAAGCTACTAATATGTCCGAAGTATTTCTTGAGAATGGTAGATATTATCGATGATTCCTGGAAGGGTACACCAAAATAATCTTAGGTAATAGTTAAAAAATGTTGCTTCAAAGTCCAAAACCATTGCCTAATGGTTTTGGCAATAATTTTTCGACTACTTATGTGGCTGTCATCTGAAGTCAAAAACAACAATATTTTGATTTTAAGCCAATGATTAAATAACCACTATCTAATAAAATCTCATGCAATAATTTTTAATGAGTATTTATAATGATTGTAATAAAGAAAATATAACAATTTTTTTGCTAAAATAATACTTTTCTAAGATGTTGGCAACTATTTTCTTATTTAGACAATGATTTTTTGGAGTAATTAGCAATATTTATTCACTTTATATGATGATTTGTTATAAATTTTTGCAACAGTTATGATTGTTTAGGCAATGATTTTTGAAAAGATTTGATGATAACTTTTAACATTTTAGATAATGATTATTCATATTTAGGCAATAATTTCTAAAAGCTGTTGCAACACTTCTTTTATTTTAGGCAATTCTTTTTTTATATTTAATCAATGATATTTCTTTATTTAGACAGTGATTGTTTATACTTAGATAATATTTTTTTATATTTATACAGCAATTTTTATATTTTGATAGTAATTTTATATCATTTAAGTAATGATTTTCAAGAAATCTTATGCAGTGATTTTTTATTATTAGACAATGGTTTTGTTAGATTTTGGATAACATTTTTATGTTTAGGCAACTGCTTTTAAGAAATTTTGTGCAACAAATGTTTGATTATAGGCAACGATTTTGTCAAATTTTTTTGGCAACAATTTTTTTATGTTTAGGCAATAAATTTCTATTGTTGGATATCATATTTTAAAAAATAGTTTGCAATCATTGAATATTTATTTTATGTTTATAACCTATAGTTTCAAAATATAATTATTGCATATCCTATGTTAATATTTAGTTCAACAACCTACACTTCTAAATATCAATAAATCATAATCACACATAATAATTAAACTTATTGTTACAAAATATATTCATCATAATAAAATCTCAATAGTGTACAAAGACTAAAATACAGTTCATAGCTTCATATACTATCAATATTCAACTTTCAACATTCAAGAAATATAAGAATAACGTTCAATGGTCATTATATTTTTCTTGATTATCCTCTCGATGAATGATCTCTTCTCTCCACAGCATTATCTCCTCCTGAAGCATGTCTCTATTATGAACAAAATTAAATCACATAAGAAATAATATTGAATAATCAAAATCCTATATAATACAGATTTACTATATGTAATGAAAATAATTATTTTTATGAATAATTAAATATTTATTATATAGATAAATGACTCATATATACGTATAAGGAAGAAGGATCATGTGCATCAACTGAGAATGGTTCATGCATACATGGTATCTTGATTTTACTAGAAGCATCATCAGGAGATTGATTATTTATTAATAAGAATTTTATTAATCTTTGTGAAATAATCAATTCTAGATTGCTTTGCTGTAGTTGTGCATGTATCATTTGGAATCCATGAGCTATGTATGCTCTCTCTTGATCAAACTTTTAGGTCATATTACTTCTTTCAATTAAACTTCTTCCACATATCCTCCTATATAATTTTTTGAAGTTATCCATCTCTTAGTGTTGGGCCCCCTGAGAATGATTATCATCATTAAATTTTTTTGTAAGTCTTTTTGGATGAACCCCTTCCATAAAAATGCACACATCCAATTTTTTTAAAAACTTTTGTAATTTTTTTTACACCTGCATTGCTTTCTCCTTCAGTTTGAGACTCACGTACTTCTTCTACTTGAGACTACAATATCTAACAACCAGCCTTATTAAGTACTCTTAGTTATAATTTTATTTCAAAACTAATAAATATATATCTATTTAATGTAACAATGCATAAATACTTCTTAAGTTTAAAAATTATATAAATTATGTAATTTATAATTTTAGCACTTATATCCTCATTAACACTGTTCTCCTTTAGACTTGCGAATTTCAAGAAATATTTGAATCTATGATCGTGGTTCCTTATTCTTATTTGATACTATTTGAAATTTGGCTATATTATCATGAATCTAACTTTTTTTTTATAAATTGAGCCATAAAGATATCTAACTTATTTCATGGTAATATAATGGCTAAACAATAATACAAGAAAACATAATATATATTATCATCAAATATGATTGACAACATATATTAATAATAAAAAGTTATATAAGAGAATTTTATACAAAAAAAATCTAATCAATTCATAATATACTTGCATATTGACATGATTATATATAAACAAATATAAAATAATGACAAATTGAATATATAAACTTCTTGTGAATCCTTGCAAAGCTCTTAGGATTAGATCTATGCATTGCTATCTCTGATTTCCTTTACTTTTTTACTATTTTCTATAACGATAAAATATATTGAAATAAAATAATAGATAATGAACTAGATATGAGATGTTTGTAAGCAAGTTATCATACAAAGCTACTATTTTAAAAGTTATACTTAAGTATTGCAAGTAATTATTTACCTTCATATTTTTAGTTTTCAATAGTTAAGAAGTTCTTTAAAATATGAGTCTGGTATTTGTTCTGGCTTATTAGCCAATCTCTTTTCTCTTGTGTTATACTTTGATAAGAACTTCTTTTCAACCTATACTTGTAACCCCTTTAAGTATCTGCAACTACTTGCAAAACCTATCTTTTGCCTCCATTAAGAATAATATATTTTTCTATAATAAGCTAAAAATTTATTAGCCAACAGTCTTAGTAATTAAATTAATAAATTTTTATTAGATACCAAAATGTGAAACATACATTCACATATTTCTAACATTATCTTGTTTCATTTTTGGAATTGCATGCCATGTACAATAGATTAAGGAAACAAATTTTGAATTTGGAGCCAAAGTTCTCAAAAAATCTACTAAAACCATCACATATTTTGTCATCACCAATAGGTTGGCCATTTTCAATGAGTGTGATGGGCTCATACTCTTCAAATTCTCATGCACATATTTCTTTATGTAAGGTAGGCCCTTTAGTTCTTTTCTTCATAGATCCTATTTTAATAGATAAAATTCATCAATAGCACGATAAATACTTATAAAAATTTTGAATAAAAATAAATAATAAAATAAATATTTATCAATTTATTAAATTATCTTCTCAACTCCATCATCCTCACTTTTGTTATCAGCTTTTTTATCAGAACTTTCATTCTTAGCTTCTTCATCATCAGATTCCTTATCACTTTGCCTCTCCTGCTCTATTGATTGTTCCACCCTTGATCATTTTAAACTTGCTTTTAATGGTCTCTCTGTAGAATGTACTTGAGCCTGGCTATTGTTTGATGGCACCTATTTAGGATATATTTAAAGCTGTCTACTGCTATATATTGCACATCTTTAGAATATAGTATAGGATGGTTACTATCTAATGGCACCTCTTCATTCTTTTTCTTGCTTGCATTCTTTTTCGGCAAGCATATCAAGTATTGATTTGAACTTAAGTTCTCTCTTCTTTATACGACTTTTTTCTTCCATCATAGAACTTAAGCCTATTATTTTAATGCTCCTTCTCTTACTCTATATGCTCTTTCTTTTTCATTAAACTCTTTCCTTTCTTTGTGGGCTTCTTCTTCCTTTTATAGGCACTTCTCCTTCTTCATAGCCAGATCCTGCATACAAAGGAATGAATATTTTATTAGATATATATAAATATTAAATAATAAAAGATATCATAATGTATATATTCAAAGTATTTACTTCATCCATTTTGTGCTCTATGTAGACTTGCACTACATCCTTCCCTCTCACTACCTTCAACATACTCAATATACTTCTCTTGTATTATTATGCCTTTGTCTCGCTTGATCTAAAAGCAAGTAAAGTTTGAATGCACAGATGATTGCAAGTAGAGTTTTCAAGAGCTGAAAAGATGATTGGTGATAGCCCTAGTATTAACTATTCTATTTAGAATAAGAGGCTTCACCATTTAAAGTAATGCATCTCGTAAAAGTCTTGGTTGTGTTAACTTTAATGCAAAATAGAAAATAACTATTTATGCCTTTAGATGGTTAAAATCATATGAGTTGAACTATCCTACACATGATTTAGAGCTAGCAGATATAGATTTTGCTCTAAAAATATGGAGGCATTATTTCTATGGTGAGCACTATGAGGTTTTCATAGATTATAAAATTTAAAGTACATCTTTACTCAAAAAGAGATAAAGTTGAGGCAAAGAAGATAGCTACAGCAACTAAAAGATATGACCTAGATATCAATTATCATCCATAGAAGGCAAATATCGTAGTTGATGCTTTGAGCAGAAAATTTTTGAGTGAACTAGCAGCTTTCTTTACAATGCAAAACCCATTGTATTGGATTTGAAAAGATTAGAGATGGAGGTATGACTGCATGATCCTCAAGTTTGACTTGCTAATCCTACGATGCAACCCTAATCAAAAGGATTAAGTCATATTAGAAAGAGGATTTGGAGTTGCAGAAGATTAAAGAAATAGTAGTCTGATGCCCAATCTAAATTTCATATACATGAGGATGGTTCTTTAAGATTTGATAATAGATTCTATATTCATAAGATTTGAGAATTGAAGAATGAGATTTTAGAGGAGGTCCATAACTCAGCTTATATGGTGTACTCGGAGGCACTGAGATGTACTGAGACTTGAGAAAAATTTTTAGTAGTCTGGTATGAAAAGCACATCGCACAATATATATATAGCTCAATGTCTTGTGTGTCAGTAGGTAAAAGCTGAGCATTAGAAACTTGCTAGATCATTATAATCTCTTTTATTCCTTAGTAAAATGAGAGCATATTACGATGAATTTTATGACTGATTTGCCTAAACACCTTGAAGTATTAATCGTATGTTGGTAATTATTGATCGACCGATAAAGTCAGCCCACTTCTTATCGTTTCAAGTTGGTTTCTCCCTAGAAAGATTAGTAGGACAGGCACATGGAGCAAATAGTAAGGCTGCATGGGGTTCTAGTTACTACTGTATTATATCAAGACAATACGTTTGTTTCATGATTATGAAAAAGTCTTCATGAAGCCCTGGGTATCATGCACTCAGATTCTAGAAGATATGCTGAGAGTTTGTGTCGTGAACTTGGGTGGTGCATGGGATATTCATTTATCCTTAATTGAGTTTGCTACAATAATAGTTATCAAATGAGCATTCAGATGGCTCCTTTCTAAGCATTATATGATAGGATGTGTAGATCTACTATTTATTGAGATGATGTAGGTGAGAAAAAATTATTAGGCCCAGAAATAGTATAATAGACCATGGACAAGGTGGAAGTGATTATAGAGTGACTTCGTATTTTTCTTTGGACTAATCATCAGAAAAGATCGTTGGAATCACCCTTTTGGCCTCGCCAAAATTAGGTAAAGGACCCAAGTCTTGTTTCTCTCTCTTTTTCGACTTCATGGCCATTACCACTAGCTTGTTTGGAGCTGACAAGTCATCGGGAGACTGGGAACAAAGTCTATCCTATTTTGGGCTTTCTTGTCCTTGTTTTGCTTCACCGATCATTGCCGGTCATGACCATCATGGGGGTTGTCTCTATCACCATCGTTGGACGCTACTATGGGTCACCAGCTGTCGGCCTCTCCTTTGCTGTGTTTGAAAGTAAGAGAGGGAAGAAGAGGAATGTCCCCAATTTTCAAGGAGAAGAGGAGGAAGAGAGAGAGAGTTGTTCTTCTTTCTCTCTCTCTCATCTCTCTCTACCTTTTTCTCTCTTATTTTTCTCTCTAGTTGGATCAAAGGATCCACGAAAAAGAGATTCAAGGGACTTGATAGTAGACCCCTGGTGAACCCCTGTAGAGGGTTTTAGATAAAAATTTCCACCTTATTATTTTATTTATTATTGAAATTAATTTTATAAGAGAACAATCCTCTGGATAGGAGAACATCAAGCAAATTTTTTGACACCCCGATTCATAAACCAGGATGTGAGTTAATACTTAGTGTATTAAATATGTCATTAATGGAGGTAAGAGTCCTTAGACATTATCATTTGCATATATATTTATTTATACACTACATGATTTTAGTTCTTGTGACTTAATTTTATAGATATGTGATTGCCAATATGAATACTTATGTTTTTTGTATTATATACTTGTATTGATGGCTTTATGATAGTTTGAATTATAGCTACTCAAAATCTTGAAAAGAATATGATATGATATAGTATTTTCTAGCATATGATTGAGATCTAATAAATTAAGAAAGGGATGTTTGGACTAGATATATTAAATTACGAATAGCCTCATCATAGGTAAAATATAGTACTATGGATAACTCATCATGGATAAGAACATAGTATAGTGGATAGTTTGCTGTGGACAGGAATATGGCGCCATCGATCGCCCATCATAGATAGGAATATGGTACTGTGAATAGCCAACCATGGATAGGAACATGGCATTGCGAATAGCCTCACCACTAATAGGAACATAGTACTTGAGTTTGTCAATTATGGATTAGAGCATGATCGTGATTAGTCCACAAATCTAAAGATAACTATTGATTGATTCGAATCATGTTAATGAGACATAGATGATAAATTATATGAAATCATTGGTAATATTCATGATGCATTTGTAATAATACATGATGCATGTTATATATCTATATAATTATTGAGTTATATTGGATGCTTGACATGAAATTTTGTGATTTATATTTTTTTTTGATACTATTTATTTATTATTTTTGAATTATATTTTTATATTGGTGTGAGTGTGTTGGGATTTTTATTGGGTTGTTAAGCTCACACCCTCCAATTCTTCCCTTCCTTCTAAAGTCATAGGATGCATAGCATTCATGGGGGTGGGCATAGAGTTCGAGTGTTAAAGTTATTAGTTAGTTGATTTTCTAATATTAAGTGGATATTTGATTTTTAAACTATATTATTTGATAATAATGGATTTATTTAGTTAGTCTAATATAGTGGGACTTTGTGATTGATATGATAATAATTCTGATTTTATTAGAGAATTTGAACATTCTATAGGTCTTACATAATCTCTAAGATATCGCTCTAGGGTTCACATGGCCAAGTCACATGATCGATCCAAATGATGGCTTGGGGGTGTGATAGAATGGTGTTAGAGCCTAAGTTTTAGGATCGTAGGGCTTAAGTTCAAAGAAAGTGTATTCAAGTAAACCTTTCAGTTGAGGTAAATTAATATGAGGCATATTCATGAGTTGTATAAGTCATTTAGACTAATGTAATTTGTGGATGCTAATAATAACTTATATAAGATTATATAGCGCAAGAAAGTGGATGTGGGTATACTAGAAGGCCTATCCAATTTGCTGATGGCTCTAATGCTCGAGAGCCCTTAAATCAGCAAGATGATGCCACACTCTTGCCGGTTAGTGGCATGCACTAGCAAGAACATCCTAATAATCCCATTGGTAATACTTTGGAGATAGGAACTTTGGAAAACTCTAGGTGAACCTGAAGTTCAGCATGGTCAGTAGGTTATTTCAAGTTGTGGGCTATTTAATCTTACTCTCCTAGCCAAAAGTGCAGTTTATTATCAACACAACAAGTCGGGGTATCCAAGTCAGTAGGGAGTCTGATATTTTCTCTTTGGTAGATGTAATGAGTCTGATAAATTACATGGAACAAAGATAAAACGCATGATTTAGATGGTTATGTTTTTGTGATTTGACATGGTCACCCAGCGACTGATGCATGCTTCACAAATTATTATAAGATTTCTTAAACTTTATCATAAGGCTGCTATTTCCTATTGCTTGAAAGGTCTTTTATCTTTTAAACAGGATAAAAATGATGAAGGAACGCCAAATTTTCTCAAAGATCAAAATATAATGGGATCAGACTAATGTAGATTTTCAAGTCAAAGTTCAAAACAATATTGTACTCTTTCAATTTGTTTTATCTATTCATGTAATAAAACCCTTGAAGATCATGAACATGTATCCTCTTGATTTTAATTATTATGCATTTCATTGGATTACCTACTAGTGCTTAAAGAAAGAATGAGTTAATATAACAATTGCATAGTGGATGAATTATGCATCATTTCCAATTGAAGAGTCTAACTTTTCCATGGAATACATTTTTCAATAATCATTTATGTGACTTTCTGATATACTTTGTGGACATGAAGGTTTGATGTTGCTCTATTCGGTTGTTTTTCCCCTTATTTTTGTGAAACCTATAACAAAACAATGAGAGAAAATTATTACAAAAAAGCACTGATAAATTATATCTTGAAGTTAATAAAACCATTTCATTAGTTTCTTTGAGTTTAATAGGTTATGTTAATTAAGTCCCTGTTTTAAATAGAATGAAAACAACCATTTCTGGATTAAAACAGATTTCTTGCTGCCATGGATCCAATTAGAACAAGTCTTCAAACTGCTGGTAAACTAACCGCAGTTGTATATGGTCATAGCAGACATGTCAACATACTGTAGCCTTGCACATTTTACTCATGACTTCCTTGTCTAGATTGATATGGATGATTACTGACATGCTGGAAAACTAATTTGACAAACCATCAGTGATTACAAGAACGTCATGGACACTTAAAAGATGCTATCATGGTAAGATTATCTTTTTTAATCTTAGCACTATAAATCAAAGTTGTAATTTCTAAGGGTCAGTTTGGTATTACTTTTGTTATTTGTTTTATTTTCGAAAATTGAAAAGAAAATAAAGTAGACTAGGACAAAATGAAGGATGAAAACCTTATTTTTTCAAACTCACATGTAAAACCTTTAGAGCTTTTGGAAACAAAGATTTATTATTTTAAAAAAATTGAGCAAATATCAAAACAAGGGATATGGTAGAAGTTTTATGTGAATACTATCTTCAACAAAATTTCCCGTGTCATGTTTCACTAATTTATGGAAATATATAAACAAGAATGATGCCAAACAGGTCACAAGCTAATTATCGACAAATTAGTATTACTACTACCACCTATTGTTACCATGAGTACTATTATTACTATTATTATTATTATTATTTTAAACTACATAATTGCTAACAAATAAAGTACCCAAACTAACTACATATAATATACTCTTGCTGTGACGAAAGGAATGACAAGTGTTGCAGTTTTCATCTCTTACATTTCTGAATGATCAAGTCTCCTACATATTGGTGCTTAGAGTTGTCAGATGAACAATTTGCTGCCCATGTTTGGCTTGAGATATGACTTTTGTTTGGCTCACTTGACTTCAGCATAATTAAGCTCCAAATAAATTAATTAAGTAATACATATTATCATGTTTTAATTATTATTTATAATAAATATTTTATATCATAATTATCAAAAGGATGATCAGCTCAAATTGTCAATCATGGTATTAAGATATAAAGGGTGATCAGCTCAAATTGTCATGGTATATAATTCGTATATAAAATTATAGTTCAATCATGGTATTAAGATACAAAGGGTGATCAGCTCAAATTGTCTATACTAAAGTCTAGCATATGCAAATGCATGTATGGCGTATGGATGATGAACATTTAACTAGTCTTATGAAAGCCTTGAGAGGCTTTAGTCTGATCTATCTGAATCTCTCGAATGGCTACCTACGATGAGCCCAAGTTCTAATTGAATTAAATGAGTTGGCTCAAGCTCAATTTGATTACGGAACTAGTTGAGCTAGAGCAAGGCTTGGTTTGGTTCCAATTCTCTACGGTATGTGTTTGCACTGCAGTTAAAAAAAAAGCCTATCAACGCCTAACAATGGAGCAATAAGTCCCTGATCAGATGATCATCTTAAGAATGCTTTTTGGAGACTGGACAATGACTCTTGTTGCAGTAGCCCTTATCAAGGGAATAAGCTCCTAAGTTTCTTTCATTCAGCAGTTTTGTGGTCAATCGAGATGAAATTATAGTATAAGTTTGCGTAACTCGATCAAGGAAGAAGTCACTCTCAACTGTGGGTGCTCAAGAGAAAAGATGGCAACTAAATTTAGATATCTGTATGAACAAAACGATGATATTGCATGCACATTAAGATGGCTGTTTTGGTCACTACTTAAAACTATGATATCAAGAGATTCATCCTTATCACAAACATTATCTTTCGCATAGGAGACATGCAGTTATCACATATAGCAATACTATAAATTTAAATCCTATGAACCCGTCCAAAGGTTTTGTGACTCTTTGCAGCATATATGTAGATCATACATACATATGTTTCTAACAATGTATTTGTACATAACACAACATTCATGGTAGAATAGAAATGACTGTTATTACTTCTTCACAAATATGGCAGGCATTCATGATGTTGGTGCAAATTTCCATACCAGTCATCTTGGTTCAAACATCATACATTGGATCTCAAATTTTGATTGTAAATGCCACACAGCGGCCAACGAATTTGAAATTTTTTGCATTTATCATGGAAGGACTGAGTTCTAGATTGCTGATTATGTAAAAGCATATTGATGCAAATTAATGTAACACACATGGTAAATCATACACCATCTCCCCATTAAAATATTCTTTCTACATCATGCGTGTATAATTCCAAGGTTCTCTACTGTCTTTCGGAGAATTATTTTTCTCTCACAATGGACATGTATGACTTCTAATTTTTATGTCAGCAACGATATAACAGAAAGAGCAAGAACTATGCTATCCGATATATCTCTTTTCTAGCATTAAAAAGCATTTGCATATTTTCTTTGTTTCAGTACAATTTAAAATAAATACATATGTAGTAATCCAAAATAAAATATAAAGCAATTCAATGGGATATCTATGAGAGTCACCCATAAAGTACCATTAGAGTGTTTGATACACTCATGTTACAATATCAATGGTCGTTATTATTGTTTCTCACAAATGTAGCAAGATTTCACGATGTCTATGCAAATTTTCAAAAACATAGCATCCATTCGCAAATCTAATGATGCATCTCAAACTCTAAGGGCAAATGCCACCTAGCGACCGACGAACACGAAATTTTCCCATTTATTGCTGGAAGATATTTAGCTCTGGATTACCAATAATGTGAAAGTACATCGAAGCTAATCACGATTTCGCTCGATAAAATTTACATACTAAATCATGTACCAAACCACCCTATTAATTTCACCCTTCTCCATTGCTCTCTATATAAACTACTGTTGGTGTCCCTAGCTGGCACCTTGTCTTAATTCATCCATCTTTGGCACCTTATCTTTCATCCACTTTGTCTTTCATAATGCCTAGGAAACCAGGACCACGCGGGGCAAACAAAGATAGAGATCAAGAGGATCGAGAAGGAGGAAGCTCGCCAAATTTGCTTCTCCAAAGAAGATCTGGCGTCTTTACGAAGGCTAGCGATCTCTCCACCCTCTGTGGCCCGGATGTTGCAGTGCTGGCATTCTCCCCTCGAGGTAAGCCTTTTCTTTGGCAGCCCGGCCGTCAACCCGGTGATCGACCGGTTCGTGTTGGATATTTCTTCCTCCCCCGGTTCAGGCCACCATTGTGGACCGCCGAGCAGTACGGTCCAACAACTCAGCAAGCTATGCCTGGACCTCACCAATCAGCTACATGCTTGTAAGGCCAAGAGTGCAGTGCTGGAGGAGAAGCTCAGCTCCCCCGGTTATGATATCTTGGAGTTCGATTGGTTCGAGAACATGGATGACTTGGAGCTGGACAAACTGGGGAAGCTGGCAGAGGCTCTGAAGCGAGTGAAGGTGAACGCTGATGCACACGTTGACGCACGCCTCCTGCATGGTAGGGGGCCTTGTCCTCCTCTACCACTCCTGTTTTACCGCCAACCAAGTTGAGGGAGCTTCGTCTTCTAATATGGTGATGGCTGCTGCATCTTCTAAAGGGGTCATGGCTGCAGGAAATGTGGGTACATCTAATTACTCAGTTGCTGATCGTTGGTTGCAGAAATGATGATGTTTCGCCACCTAGCCTGCCATATGATGATCAGGGGTTTGGCCTGGGTTCCTATTCTAAGAATATCATGGAGGAATTTGCTGGCATGAGGGCTTGGTTCTGATCTTGTCTGAGAACTAGTGTTGTTATTTTACTTGGTTTTCTTTATCCAAACTTCGATGTTTAGTATTTCATTAAAAGAAAAGAAAGAAAAAAAAAGAAACCTAGAATGTTTGGTTGTGTGTTAGGACACCTCGTCTTCTTATATATATATATAATTTGAACTTTGTTGTATTTTCTGATGGATGGACACTTTATTTGGTTCATCCTCTTAAATTAGTGTAACTAATTTTTGTGCAGTCGTGTTCTTTCTTTTAGACTAAATATTTGATGAATGGTGACTTCTGGATGTGTTATGGTGTAAAGAGGATTTCTTTAGTCCCACATCGGTTAGAGTCAAAGAGAGAGTATGACTTATATAGATTAGAACCTTCTCTCCCACGTGAGACGTCTTTTAAAAACAAACCGTGAGGCTCTAAATGACCAAGACCCACTGAAGCCCAAAGATGGTCATGAGCTAAAGCGGACAATACCTCACGTATGCGGAGATCCGACCCCTTGACCCATAACCGTAACATTGGCGCCCCCTATGAGATGCCTTCTATCCACACATACTCCCTCTTGACTGGGAGGCTGTATCTCACGTATGTGGAGATCCGACCTCTTGACCCATAACCGCAACAGAATGAAGTTTTTTTTAAGGATGAAAATAGCTTGAATTGGATTGGATATAAGTATATCCATATTTATATATCTATATTAATAAATATGGATACGAATGCAGTTACAAATATCAATTGGCTATAAAAAAAATAATGTATATAGTTATTTTGGATGAGTACAAATATATATTGAATATTTAAAGTATATATTTAGATATAACTCATATGGCTAAACTTCAAGACCAAATATATCGCTCAATAAAATAATTAAGTCAGGACGAACTCATAATCTTTTGCCCTTTGGTGAAAGTGAGAATCTACGGTGGCAACAAATTAGATATAGGTTATATCTTGAAATTTTGTTAATTTTTTATTTTTTATTATGATTCAAAATCCCAATCATTTTATATTTTATGTGATTTTATTTATTAGATGTCATTCAAATATGGTAGTTATTTTTTACGCAGAGATATATCATTTCTTCTTAAAGATTCTCGTAATGAAAGATTGTATCTCTTCGTAAAAAAGATACATAAATAGATATTTTCGAAGCATCATGTCTCTTTGTCTCTTGGTTGGCCCCCGACTTATAAAGTAGTTTAAACGAAATAAGTACGAGATAAGAAGATTGTGAGAATCCAGGTTACTTCCATCCCCCAAATTAGATTTTTATGTTACATTAATTGCATCAATATTTGAGCTTAACTATTTTAGATTCCACCATGATTACAATATATATATAATAAAGTGCAATTAAAAATATATCCCCATAATAGACCGCAAGAATCACTACATTGATTTGTCTTATATCATACACATGACACATCTATTCAATGAATGAGTTAATTTTTAGGATAGACTAAGAATTGCAATTCTTTTACTCCATGATATATACAATTTGTATTTCTTGAAGAATACTATTCTTTATATCGAATATTTTTTTTTTCATAATGAAAAATATATTCACACATTAGTTTAGTTCAACTAGATTAGGATCCACCCTAACCACACTACAAAAACAAAGAGAAATACGGACTTTTATTTACCAATGCTAGATAGAAGCATGGGTATGTTTAAAATTGTCCATCCACTTGCCGACATATTTTAGAAATATCAAAATTTAATTAATAAATAGCTCTTAATGATGCTTATAAATGTTATTAGATGGAGATTTTGATACCATACTGATAAACGTCATCGGAATCCAATAACCCCCTTTAAGTGTCGTTAGATGGAGATTTCGACCATATACTTATAAGCATTGTCTGAATCCAATAACCCCTCCCCCCCTCCGGCTTCCCCCTCTTCCCCCCAGTGCCCCTCGTATCACTCCCCGTCACATCCTCAGCCAAAGCAGAAGATTTTTTAGACTTCTCTCTTTCTCTTTCTCTCTCTTTTAGCTGTCACTCCGATGGCCAGATCTCAATAAAAGCTCACGGCTCTTTCCTCCCCCTCTCATCTTTAAATTGATCTCATTGTGAACCTCTGAGGCCCATACCAACTCTTCCACTCTGGTTCTCTCTCCACTCTTCCTCTCTTTTCTCTCTTCTTAAGGTGGTTCTTATGGACTTCTAGAGAAGGAAAATGATGGTGGATCCGAGATAGATGCTAGTGGCATTCTTGACGATCTCCATATTAGCGATGTTCGGGAATATGATCAAGAAGAACCACTTGGATAATGTGGAGGTAATTAATATCTCGATCTAATTAGTTTTCAAGATTTTTCATTGAGGTTCTTGATTTGTTCTTCTTGCTTTGATTGTCGGTGACTTAAAATATTCCGTGTGATGGAAACTCGATTGAAATCGATATTGTTATCGAGGATTCATATCAAGATTTATGAAAATTTGACTTCGTTTGATGGTTAGATGATAATGTTCAGATTTAATAGTAGATCTCATTCTCTTTGCTTCTTAGCTTGCATAAGAACATAGTCGTAACGGTTCTGTTTGTGTCTTTTTGGGTTAATTCATCCTCATATTTGTTCATTTTTCTTTTATTCTTTTTCGTACCGGACTCTACAAATATTTTGTTGAGAGACGAGGAGGACCAACGATAATGAATGCTTTTGAGCTTATTTCGACATATGAGGGTCTCGATCTTGGCAACCTTTTTGAGAAAAAAATGGTACCTTATCTCTTAATTGGTTGCTTATATTTTTCCCTTATCCATTGATTGCGCTCATGATGTGATCTGGAGGGAGCTGCTAGTAATTCATCGGCCAGGACCCATAAAGTTCCTTTATCGCTATCTCGTTTCTTTAAGCAAAATGTTATCAGTTCCCTTTGAGCAACTTGACAGGAAATTGCTTGATGTAGATGACCGAATTTATTTATTAATCAAAGAATGTAGGAACAATAACCATGACTACTACTTCATTTTTTTATATATCTTCAATTGGCGATGCTTATAAGCGGTGTTATATAGAATTTCCAATCCTACATAGCCGATGATTCCACGACATTTGTGGGTGCATCATGGAAGTAATTAGCAATGCTAATAAGCATCGAAAAAGGCCAAACAAAACATGGGCAATTTCCTAATTTTCTATAGTGCCAGCTTGCTCAAATAATTAATAAGACAAAGAAATGAAGGTGTCGGCTTCCTCATTGGTAAAGTCGTTTGCAGCTATAATAAAGAATAAAAATAATTATCTGTAGGTCCCTGAATTGATCCGATTAAATTTTTAAACTTTTCAAATTTCATAAAATTTTTGAACTGCTACGGAGTTATTTGTAGGCCTCTACCGTCCATAAAGATTGGTTACACAAGTCTTTGTTCAGATTATATAGATTTATATTCAAGTTACACAAGTTTATATTCAAGTTATCTACGTAATCTGCGTAATCTGAACATAAACCTATGTAACTTAAATATAAATCTGTATAATCTGAAAATAGACCTATGTAACCAATTTATATGGATGGTAGGGACTTAGAAATAACTTCTTAACAGTTCAAGGATTTTTTATAGAATTTAAAAAGTTCAGAAATTTAAAAGTAATTTTGGATCAATCTAGGGACCTATAGATAATTTTTTTAAAAATAAAGGTGTTAGCTTGTTGAGTTGGTAAAATCTTTGATAGCCGTGCTAAACAACCTAGAACCAAGTCATGCTTTCATCAGGTTTGGGAGATTAGGGGCATTTGTGGGCTAGCTAATCTCATTGTTTAACCTATTGCCTGCAGATCCTGGCGTAGTGTACAGAAAAACCAGCTAATTCATAAAACCGATCTAAATTAGTCTCTTAGATCGGCTTATATTGGTATTTTCTAAAATCAGGTTTGGTGTTGATTTGAGAAAAACTTGAATCAAAAAATTTGATTTCATTTTGATTTGAGTTTTTAAAAAATCATTTCAAATCGAACCCATCACCCCTATACATACTTCAATTTTTATTTTTTATACATAAAATTTAATTTTATGTTTAGACTTGGTCTAGTCCATTTAGCCCCAACCTATTGAACATCAATCCTATATAATATAGAATTTTCATATTTACACTTAGTGTAGCCTATTTTATCTAGCTAGGAGTGTAATCAAGTCGAGCCGAATTGATAATTAAAGATTTGAGATAGGCTTGATTTAAAATATTTAGGTTTTAAAAAATCGACTCGAGATTGATCAAGCTTAATATCTAAGCTCGAATTGGGGTTGATAAACGCGCGTGCGCACACACACATATTAAAAAAAAAAAGAAGAAGCAATAGTGGAGACAAGATCGACTCGATTTAATTCAAATATTAATCAAGCCATGTTCAAGCTTAAATTCACGAGGTTAGTCCATATTGGACAAGGTTGGATGCCAAGTGAACAGAGTGCTCCGTTGTTTTGGTAAATTTTGTCAAGTCAGTCATGGATTGACTACGAAAACGAAGTTCTTGTTAAAGTAGGACTTGATAGTTTCATATAAGGCTGGATTAATGGAGGCATGAGGATCCAGCAACAAACACGGTGTGGCATCCTGGCAGTGGAAAGGACCTCAGGCATCCGTTTTGCTTGTCCCTAATCCCATGGTCCTCGTTTTAGAAGCAGGGAGAGCGCGCGGTTTTGTAATTTTATTTATTAACGTAAGTTGTTTTCTTTATCT
>KE505335.1:90715-110274 GCA_000441515.1 Elaeis oleifera | reverse complement strand
AAAAAGAAAAAAAAAGGGTAAATCGTTTTCAGCAGCCATGGGCTATAGATGGCATTAGCTGTAAATAAACCACACTGTAACGAGAAAAAGTTGTTCTATGAACTAGCTGTTATAAAATTGGATTCAACCTTTTTCGGATTCCAAACTGTCCCACGCCTCTCGCCAGCCTGTACCCAGCTCCAGTCCAACCCATACCTCCGTCCCCCCGCCAGGCAAATAAAATCCTTCCCTCTCGGTGTACCCATTCGTCCCCACCCTCTTTTTTTATATCTTTTTCAGAACTCCGGGCCCCACCTCCCCCCCACACCCCTCCACCACCCAACTTTTTTTATTTCAATAAAAAAAATTTCAAACAAACTGCTTTAATTTCCATTCTCTTTCATAACAGTTTCTTTCTGTTTTTATTCAGTAAATTATATTCTAATAATAAGAAAACGCCTGCAGCACTTGGTGGTGCATAGTTGGCAACGTACGTGTGAATCGAGTGTGCCAGGCCCCAGCTGACGCCCGCACGCTTCCCATGGATTCTTCTTGCCTCGCCCCTCCCAGCTAATGCCCCGCCAGCCTGTAAAACCTCCTTGCTCTCCTTTTAAAACCGCCGCTTCTTCTCCACCACCATTCCTCTTCTCTAACGCTGATTCACTCCACCCAACTTCCTAACCCTAACCTTCTCTACCTAATTTCGGTGAATCTACAGCCGAGAAACTGAGAGAAAAGAGAAAGAGTTGGAGGAGAAAGAGAGATGGACCCGTGTCCGTTCGTGCGGGTCCTCGTCGGAAACTTGGCACTGAAGATTCCGGTGGCAGCGCGGCCGGCGGGAGCCGGCGTCCACCCTTCCACCTCGCCGTGCTTCTGCAAGATCCGTCTCAACAAGTACCCTTACCAGACGGCGGTCGTCCCGCTCGTCCCGCCGGAGGCCACCTCCCCGCCCGACTGCGACCAACCCTCCGCCACCCTTAACCTTGCCGCCGGCTTCCACCTCTCGCGGGCCGACCTCGAGAAGCTCGCCGGGAAGTCCATCTTCGCCGGGGGAAGGCCCGGCTCAAGGTGGCCATCTACACTGGCCGGCGGGGCACCACCTGCGGGGTGAGCTCCGGCCGGCTTCTTGGCAAGGTGACGTTGCCTCTGGATCTTAAAGGGGCGGAGGGAAAGGCGTGTGTGTTCCACAATGGGTGGATCTCCGTCGGAAAAGGGTCGAAAAGCTCGTCGGCGCAGCTCCACCTCACCGTCCGTGCCGATCCCGACCCCGCTTCGTCTTCGAGTTTGGCGGCGACCCGGAGTGCAGTCCCCAGGTGTTCCAGGTCCAGGGATCCATGCGCCAGCCCGTCTTCACCTGCAAGTTTAGCTGCCGGAACCCTGCCGACCGGAATTTGAGATCCAGGTTCGTTCTCGTCATGCGTTGGGTTCCTCCTCTCGATCCGGTTTCTTTTCGTGCATTGCCGTTTCAACAACCAAATCCATCCAAAAAGAAAATTCTGCTCCATTTTCAGGGATTTCTCCTGAAAAGACGCCATTTATGGCAATTTTCGCATCAAATATTGGCGATTTCAAAACGTGCTATAGGTTTGGGACAATGGAGGTCATTTGATGCAACGATCTGTTGATCTGATGTTCTTTTTTGGGTTAATTTGGTCAGATCGGTGGCGGCGGAGCCGTGCAGTTCGAGAAGCTGGCTGTCATCTTTCGGATCGGAGCGGGAGCGGCCGATGAAAGAACGCAAGGGGTGGTCGGTGACCGTCCACGATCTCTCCGGCTCGCCGGTGGCGCTCGCCTCCATGGTGACCCCTTCGTAGCGTCCCCGGGGACCGACCGGGTGAGCCGCTCGAACCCGGCGCATGGCTCGTGCTCCGGCCGGGTGGCGGCACCTGGAAGCCCTGGGGACGCCTCGAGGCCTGGCGGGAGCGCGGCGGCGGCGTGAGCGACGGCATCGGGTATCGCTTCCAGCTCGTCCCGGATACCGCCATGAGCGCCAGCGTCCCCCTGGCCGAGTCCACCGTCAGCACCAGCAAGGCGGCAAGTTCACCATCGACCTCACCGGTGCCGGGGGTCGCCCGGGGGAAGTCCGAGGGGGAGCGGCCACTTCGGAGCCGGGCCGTGGCCGTTCTCCGGCTACCGAGGGTTCGTGATGTCGTCCACGGTGGAGGGAGAGGGGAAGTGTAGCCGGCCGTCGGTGGAGATCGGGGTCCACCACGTCGGGTGCACGGAGGACGCGGCGGCGTTCGTGGCGCTCGCGGCCGCTGTCGATCTCAGCATGGACGCCTGCAGGCTCTTCTCGCATAAGCTTCGCAAGGAGCTGAGCTCCCGGGACTTGTTCCGGTGATCCTCGGCCGTCTGATTCGTTTGCGGGTGTTCTTTTGGATGTTCTAATGATCGTATTAACGGTTAATTTTGCTAACTAATTAGAGTGACGAGAGTTTTATAGCAGTTCTTTAGTTTGTTTCCTTGTTGCAACTGTACAGAAGGGGAGAGAGTCCTTTTTTTCCGTTGTTTTGGCGTGTGACTGTGTGGCTCGGCTGATTCTAGGTGTTTTTTTTAAAACTAGAAGAAGTCTAGATCTAGAACAGAGGAGTAGAGAACATAGTTTGCATTTTGTAGTGGTGTGATGAAGGCTTGTGTTTGTTTAAATTTAATGATACTTCCTTTGTGTCAGATACCGAATGAGAACAGTGTTCTTTTGGCTTGGTATATGATAAAGCACATCTTGGATCTTTTAATTGGTGTGGGATCAAATCAACAAGTTAAATCAGATTGCTCATTAACAAAGGTATTGTGGAGTTCACCATAAAATAAAAAAAGGGCATTGGGGCAGGAGGTAGGTGGAGAGGCTGTTTACCTTTCAGAAGAAAAAGAGTTCATAGATTGGAAAGGGTTTCAAAATCAGATGGGTGTTTGTTGGAAAAGAGTCCTGGCATTGATAGCTGTCATCTGTCCTAATTTAGCTAACTATGACACACAGCATCCCCTTCTTTTGCTCTCTCTCTATATGCGTTTTCTTTTGTTCTTTTTGATAAGAGTGAGAATTAGATTAAAAACAGAAAACAAGTACATCTATGCACAAAGCCGAGTTTTGCTGAAGCAAAAGTAGAAGATCTAGAAGATAAACAACAAGGATAAAACAGCATAAACATAGGAACAACACTGTCCGGGAGACATGAACTGCCGAGCTATAACAAGGACCAATGAGAAGAGAAGTCCTGAAGGAATAATGGAGCAGAACACTTGAACGGGATACATATATTACTCCTAACAGTGACATATAGCAGCCATCCGTCGACATGATGAGCCTCAGATATGAATGAGCCCAGGGTTTGGTTGTACAGATAAAAACTGAATATGGCAGCAATCCACTCGAAGAGAAATGCCACAGCAAACATGAGACCAAGTTGAAGAAGAAAAGACCCGGAACAGCATTATGGAAGCAGATCCCATTGAAGCAGAGTCTTGCAACTGGGACTAATTGGACACATAACACCAGAATATAGCAGCAGCCATCCTGTGAACTAAGAATCAGGAAATGTGAAAGGCATAGCAATCGTTGCACATAGACAGCCCAGAGTCTGATAAAGGAGCAGGTCACAAATGAGAACACTGCTGGTAAAGAAATGCCACAGCAAATATGAGACAAACGCCCAGAATAGAAGACCAAGAACAGCATAAGCATCTAAATAGTGTCCAGCAGTAAAACCTAGCTGTGAAAAAGAACCTGTAACCTGAGTTGTGATATAGAAGCGTAGTCTTTTTTTTTATTATTATTTTTATTTTGATACAAACAAACTATCGCACCATTCTAATATGAGTGCAGTTCAGAGAATCAAAATATAAAATATCTCGTAAGGCTCAAGGACAGTCATTGTCTTCACGTCAGATTCAGTCTCTAATGTGCTCGGTAATAATAAAGGCAGTCTGATTCACAGCACTGTTCGTCTTCCAAAATATGTATTGGACAGACGATGCGGTGGCGTGATGAAGGGATCTTCAAATATCACGGAGCAATAGATGAATTTTCAGATTCTTCGCTTCATCTCGAATCCAACCGATGACTGTGATCAAATCATTCTCGACGAAAATCCTCTCAGCTCGCAGCTTATATCTCACGAAACATAACCTATTATAGCAAAGTCTTGAAGCAGTAGGTTACTTGTCTATGCAACTCCATAGGCCATCAGGATTACGTTGGCCCGACTAGGCCGTAGATCAAATGCACGATCAGGCATCATGCCATAGCAAAATCAAGTTTGGATGCTCTGATCTGTGCAGAGTACTTTTGTTGTATCACCCGCATCCATGTATCATGCAATGATACATAATTGGACTGGACATTTGTCCAAGCAATGGTGGGTGATTGAATTGGACAAGACATGTATGAACGGTTAGGGAAGAGCGCAATGCTTAACCATTTAAATTGTTAATTTTTTATTATCTATTTAATAAAATGATCAAATTTAAATTTATATTTTTGATTTATTAATAATATATTAAATTTAGATTGATAAATTTTTGATCTATCATGTATCCGATCCAATTTGATTGCTATCTCTAATAAATAATGGATGATATAAATTGAAATTTTTTTGACGTTTGTGAATTGTGAAGGATCAAACTCAATACTACACATTATATTTCTTTTCTTTTTTTTATTAAGTGAAGTTTTTTATCCTCTAAAAATTTTGTTTTAATTTATTAGTTAATTGTGCATTGCATATCCAAAATCAGGTTTCAAAGGAGTTCCAAAAGCCTGATCCAATGACAATCAATATTAAACAGCCATCATTTCATCTTGACCATAGTATGGATCAGAGTTCTGGAGTTTTATGTAACTTATATTTTGTTTTCAGAATGGAAATTCACGAGTTAGCACAGCAAATTAGAGGATGTCTGCATTTTTTTTTTTCTTTCAAAATTTGAATTTGTATATTTAATACACTGAACTGGAACAATGTGCCGGGGTTCCAGCTAAATTTAAGATGCCGCATGAGAGGAAAGTGGGAGCTGGCAACTCCGGTATACAGCTAGCGTCCGAGATCCCAACGAACCTTTGCTCTTCCTTCAGTACATCTACCCAAATGACGAGCACGTGGATATCTGACAGATTGCATGCACTAACCTTTATTAAAAGAAACCAAACTATTTTAAAAGCGGTACAGGAATGCACGTAATAAACTAGCAAATCGGCGTACCAGCCAAGAGGGAATAAAGTGCTAATCTGATGTGCAGACTGCATTAGAACTGTTATTATGCAAATCAGTTCCAAATATCGGTGGTGCATTTGATTTATGACCGGTGTTGCTGCGAGATTCAAAATGTCAAATGAGGAGATCCGATGTAGTTATATTGGTGTGACCGCAGCAATTTGATTCAATTTTTTTTAAAAAAAATTATAAATAAATCAAAAATCGATGATGATCTTTCAGGCTTTGATCCTCGGATGCTTAAATCAGTTTGAGTCTCGAGAACAAGAGGTAAAAAAGTATAATAGAAAGTAATAGGATTGATGTAGAACTAGAGAGTTTGGACTACATGGAAACTAGAGTGCTCGTTTGCGAACTGGTAGAGTTCCCACCAATAGAGTCTTCCTTTAGTATGAGCTCTCGTTTAAGCTTGGGATTTGGCCCTTGACCCTTGGTCTTTACCTGAAAGATCCTCTGGTCCTCTATTTATAGAAGGGCTAATAAAATCGTTGGAGAGTTTGTTAGGCCGTTAGAAGAGTTTGTTAGGCCGTTAGAGCCCAACTGTAAGTGAGCTAGAGCATAGTTGCATGTATTAGCTGGAAATGAGGTCATACTTAGCTGTATATACCAGCTGGGGATAAGTTGTAGCATGGCTGTATGTGATATCATGGCCAGCTATATGTGAGATCATGGCCAGCTTTCATAGGATGACTGTGGCCGTTAATATAATAGTTGACTTCGATAAAAAATCGAGGTGAAATCAAATATCATATGAGACTATGGACGTCTCGGATATATGGAATACTTTATTTCAGGTTGGTATTTATATGAGGTGAAATAATTCAAATCGGTATTTATATGAGCTGATCATAATACTCCATCAAAAGTTAATTCAGATTAGCTTAGGTCGGTATTCAGATGAGCTGAGATGAGTCAGGTCGGCATTTAGCCTTCTGATGATGAGATCGGCCTCCAGATGAGCTCAACCTCTAGTTCAAATCGATTTTCTAATGACCTCGGCCTTCTGGTGAGGTTGGATTTATAATGAACTTAGCCTCCAGTTCAGGTCGACTTTCTGATGACCTCGACCTTCTAGTGAGGTCAGATTTATGATGAGCTTAGCCTCCAATTCAGGTCGGATTTATGATGAGCTCAGCCTTCTGGTGAGGTCGGATTTATGATGAGCTCAACCTCCAATTCAGGTCAGCTTTCTGATGAGTTGAGGTAGGATAACCCCCACAACACTTGCCCCCACTTTTGAGTCCGAAGAATTTATTTTGGACGAAAGAAGTAGCCCAAGAAATAAGTTTCAGCTTGTTCAAGGTTGCGAATCTGTGCCATTTGATTTTTCAAGTGAACCATTTAGATCCTTTATCTGATGTAGCCTCAAGTTTAGATTTTTATTAAGACTTTAAGACATCTCCGATCCATAGATCGGTTTGGAATCTCGATCCGGAGATTGGTGTTTGATAGAACTTCAAGATAACCTCGATCTAGAGATCGATAATAGAATTTCAAGATAATCTGGATCTGGAGATCGGTAATATAATTTCAAGATAACTTCGATCCAGAGATCAGTAATAGAATTTCAAGATAACTTCGATCCAGAGATCAGTATTTATTGATAGAGAGACCATGCCTCTCGGACTCCATCGATTTGAAAGATCTTATCTCCATTTGTGTCTTTCGGGACTCTACCAATCTAGAGATTAGATTTAGGGAGATCTTATCTCCATTTGTATCTCTCAGAACTTTACCAATCCGAAGATTGGATTTAGAGAGATCTTATCTTCATTTGTGCTTCTCGGGGCTCTATCAATTCAAAGATTAGATTTGAAAAGATCTTATCTCCATTTGTGCCTCTTGGGGCTCTACCAATCTGAAGATTGAATTTTTATTGAAGTCTAATCTGGAGATCGGGTGTTTCACCTTCTGATGAGCCTTTGTTGAGCCATTCTTTTGAGGTCAGTTTTTTTATGAGCTCAACCTTCATCCTTCTAATGATGTCGGCTTTTTGATGAGCTTGGCCTTTTAACGAGGTCGGCCTTTTGATGAGGTCAACTTTCAGCCTCCTAATAAGAACAGCCTTCTGATGAGTTCGACCTCTTAATGAGGTCAGCTTCAAGCATCCTCAGCTTAGTCTTCACCTTGTCTTTGGGCTTGATACTTATCATGGTTTTGTTTAATTTTGTTTTAACCCATATGCTCAAGAATCTGTTATCCTATAAGAAAGGAATAGAATAGTAGATGGAGTTTGAGGGTCTATTACCTTGGAGGTTATAAGTTCTATTTGAAAGCCTTTGGATTCTATTTGACCCCTTCTTATCCTTTGCCTCAGCTAGCTTTGCCTCAATTTGGGCTTGTTTTAGCTTTATGTTGGCCTGTTTTTAATTCAGTTCGGCCATGATTTGAATTTTGGCTTGACTTTATTTTTCTCCTTTGATCTTGCAAGAAGGAAAAGAGAGAGAATGGCAGATGAAAACTTAAGAGTCTTTTATCTCAAACACGTGAGCTCTACTTGACTCCTTGTTCTTCGGCTCGGGCTTGATCTGTATTTTGGATCACTTAAATTTGACTGAAGATCAGGCTCTCTCTCCTCTCTCTTCTCTTTCTTCTTCTTCTTCTTCTTCTTCTTCTTTTTGGATCAATTTTGATCTCGACTTTGGAGACACCCACAGATTTCTTGGTATCGTTCGAGGTCGGATGGGCATGTTAGCCTCAGGAGGAGGGACTACGTGGGCTTTGGAGACCCACAGGTCTCCTCAGCGCGATCTGAGGTCCCTCACAGCCCGCAGTTCGCTGAGACTAGTTGTACGATGCCAATGAGAAATCTATTCTAGTGGCTTCAGAGATGGCTCGGTTCAGGAGATTTGATGTCGGGAGGTGGGCGGAAGCCTGGGAGGTTTTGATCCAGCAGGATTGACGTCGGGAACCATTGATCAGGCCGTGCTGGTGTCAAGAAGCCAGCGATCAGCCGTGCTAGCATCGAGAAGCTACAAATTTGATCGGATTTAGCACTGGGAGCGTGCGGAAGCGCCAGAGACTTTCAATCCAGTGCGGTCTAACGTCGGGTGGGCATGGGAGTGCAGATCAGACTCGATTTGATGTTGGGAGGGTTTTGATGAGGATTGACCTGTCGGTCTTGTTCCCGAGAGGCGCACGGAAGCATCGGATGATTTTGATGCCAAAAATTACCAACCTGATGAGGTTTGTCATCAGAAAGCATATGGGAGCACAGCATTTTGACGTCGGTAGACTACCGACCTGAAGTGTTTGGCACTAGGAGGCACATGGGCATACAGCAAATTCGGTGATGATCGGTCTGGGGAGTTTTGAGGTCGGGAAGCCACCAACCTGATGTGGCCAAACACCTAGAGGCTTTGGATCCTAGCGGGTTTGATGCTAGAGATGCGCACGGATGCGAGGGGGAGCCAAAGACCACCGGGACTACCAATCTGGCGGAGTCTGGTGTCGGGATGTTCACTGGAGCGCTAGAGACTTTGGATTCGACTGAATCATCGATCTTGGCTCCGGGAGACATACGGAAGCACCGAAGACATTGATGAAGGCCGATTTGTCGATGCTTGACCTTAGGAGGAACACGAGGCACCGATCTGATGTGCCGGTAGTGGGAGGCCACCGATCCGATTGGGTCGGCGATGCATGGCTTCGAGAGGGTGTGGGTGGCCTGCGGGCGACCTTGGGCGAAGGGGGAGCCGACTTTGCTCTCCCCCCTTTTCCCTTTCATCTTTTCTTTCTTTCTTTTTTCATCTTCTACTTCTTCTTCTTCTTTTGTCTTGTCTTGTTATGTCACCTGTAAGGTGACTTCGATCATATCCGAGGCCAGATGCATGAGGATTTTCTCCTCTTCTTCTTCTTTTTCTTCTTTTTTTTTTTTTGGTTACGCTACCTGCAGGATGATCTGATGGGAATCATTGTACCTATTTGGTACAGGAGAGCCAAGCCATGAAAGACTGCTCACAGGTGACTTCGGCCATGTTCAAGGCCAGATGTGTAAGGATTTTTTTTTTTTTTTTTCAGATGTCACGATCTTCTTCCTCGAGATTTAAGTTTCTTCAAACAGATATCTCATTTGGACAGACTTTCTTATCCTTGTTTGATTTTTTCTTCGATTCATATGCTCAAAAATCTATTGTCTTGCAAAAAAAGAATAAAATAGTAAATGGGGTTTACGAGTTTATTACCATAGAAGTTATGAGTTTTATTTGAGAGCTTTCAAAAAAGAGGATGCCGCAAAGGATATTTTTGCCCCTCATCATGTTTTCGAGCATCGAGCCTAACTCTTTGGTTCTCCGAATTGATGAGTATTGTTACCTCACAGTATGTAGGGCCATCCCCATTAATACCATAAGTCGACAGCTTAAGACTCTAAGAGTGGTATGATAAAGTGATGTAACCTGATGAGACTACACAGAGAGATTTGATCTCCTGTGGATAAGAATTGAGATATTAAAAAAAAATTACTAAAGACTTATTGTTAATACACTATTTTTTCGAAGAAAAACTTTCATCTACCCCCCAATCTCTGTTAAAATGGAGGTGAAACTGCTTCCGGCATATCTCCAGGGGGAGACGATGAAGGCATAGAGTTATTTTGTACTCTCTGATTCATCATTTTTTTATAAAATTTTTGGATAAATTTTTTTTCTTTAGCACCAATCTGTTGCTGTGAGGCTCAAAATCTCATACAGAAAGATCGAATGAAGCCATGCTGGAGTGGCTATAGCAATTCGATTCAAATCTTCTTCAAAAAAAATTTATAAAATAAGTCAAAAATCGATGGAGATCCTTCGATTTTTGACCCTCCGATGCTTAAGTTAGTTTGAGTCTTGAGAACAGGAGGTGAAAAAGTAGAATAGAGAGCGGAGGATTGATATGGAATTAGAGAGTTTGGACTGGATGGAAATTAAAGTCCTCGTTTGAGAACTAACAGAGTTTCCACCAGCAGAGTCTCACTCTAGTATGAGCTCTAGTTTAAGCTTGGGATTTGGCCCTTGGTCCTTACCTGGAGGATCCCCTGGCCCTCTATTTATAGAGAGGTTGATGAGATCGTTGGAGAGTTTGTTAGACTGTTAGATGAGTTTGTTAGAACGTTAGAGGCCAACTGTAAGTGAGCTAGAGTATAGCTATATATATTAGCTGGAAATGAGATCATACTTAGTTGTATATGCCAGCTGGGGATGAGTTGTGATATGGCTGTATGTGAGATCACGGCCAGTTGTATGTAAGATTGTGGCCAGCTTTCACAGGATGACTATGATCGTTAATATAATAGTTAACCTCAGTAAAAGATCCAAATGAGATCAAGTGTCATATGAGACTATAGACGTCTCAGATATATGGAATACTTGTTTCGGATCGGTATTTATATGAGCTGAGATGATTCAGATTGGTATTTATATGAGCTGATCATAATACTCCATCAAAATCAATTCAGATTAGCTTAGATCGGTGTTCAGATAAACTGAGATGAGTCAGATCGGCATTCAGTCTTCTGATGATGAGATCGGCCTCTAGATGAGCTCAGCCTCTAGTTTAGATTGGCTTTCTGATAACCTCAGCCTTCTGGTGAGGTCAGATTTATGATGAACTCAGCTTCCAATTTAGATCGACTTTCTGATGATCTCGGCCTTCTGATGCGATCGAATTTATAATAAGCTCAGCCTTCAACTCAGGTCGGCTTTCTAATGACCTCGATCTTCTGGTAAGGTCGGATTTATGATGAGCTCAGTCTCCAATTCAGACCGACTTTCTGATGAGCTGAGGTGGGATAACTCCTACAACAATTAGAATTGAAATTGAAATCAGAATGTATGGAAATGAGAATTGAAATAATTATATTCTCTAATATATTTGGTTCGTGAATCACAATACGATTTGAATATTAAAAGAGAGTCAAGATTAGATGTTGAAAAATTCGGATATTTTATTTTATTAGAATCAAAAGAAGAATAAAACTCTTCAATAAACAGTCAAAATGGGAACACCCATTTTCATTTCTATTCTGGAATCTAACTCCTCTCAAATCCCACCCAAACATAGCCTCATTTTTATCAGTGCTGTTCGCCGTAATAAAGGAAAGTCACCTTGCCTGGTCCCTGAGACTTCAAACAAACACTTTCCACCTTGTCAAGCATTACCTTGTTAACATGGTCCATCCAACCACTGTTTCACATCTCCCTCTCTTTTTTGTGTCTCTACATTGACAGCGCTTCTCAGAGAAGACCCTCAACCTTGAGTGCAGGTCATCAACCGGTCATACATTTGCACGTGTGGTGTGCACGTGCAACATTATATATATATATATATATATATATAGCTGATCGACACTAACAAATCGGCTTGTACGGAGGGAGGGACTGGTGGGTGGATGGTGGGTTGCTTTCAAAACCCAGCAGCTTTTAGCTCATTTTTGTAGGACAGCGTGGCCCAGCCAAAGGTGTGTGTTTAAATTGTTTGCGATGTCCGGGACCAGGAGAACCGTACAGCTCGTGAACAAATAGGGTTTCGTATTGCAAAAGGCGAGGAAGGGACCACAGTGGAAGGATCCATCCTAAACAAATTACTTCAAAATATTTGGGAAAACACCATTGAAACCTAATTCAGAGGACGGAATTAGATGTGGTCAAAACCATGCCCAAAGTATTTGTAATAGTGTCACAGGAATGTAATTAATAACAACTGGAGATTATCTTGGCTTGCAGGATGGGAATTGGCGATCTACTCTTTATTTCAATGGGCCATGATGTTTAGGCTGGTTTGTTGTGGGCCCACAGTGGCATTATCTTGTGATGCATGGAGAGCTCGAGTGATGAAAGAGAAGACCTCAGAGGTCTAATTAACAAGCAAGCAATAAGATGTCAATGTAGCAAAGAATAAATATACAACTCGATGGGGCCATCATTCCGACACCATATCAAGTCCCAAGAAATCCACAGTCAGAGCTACTTGCCTGGGTGTCAGTCCACTTGCAGAATTTTAATGGATGGTGATGGATGGCCTGAGAGATTTCCCCTGTACTGCCGCTGCATGGTTCAATTTGAAATTTCAGTACCGACATGTAGATGTAATGTACAAACCGTAACGGCAAGTATCTTGCCTTCTTAATGCTGATGATAGAATACTTTTGTCACATCGAAATAGATGAAAAGAACATTACATGGTTACACAGTATTTGGCAAGAATCATTGTATAAACAATGCTTTGTCGTTGGTCCTAAATTAGATTGCAAAGAAATGAAAACAAAATATTTTCAATATGTCAATAATGCGAAATAAAACACAACAACTCTGGGGGGAAAAGGAACAAAAATCAGCTCATGCAAAGTCACACTTACCATGTGAAATGGAACAGCTATTATGTTTCACTCGGGATATTTAAAACTGTTAATAAAATATCTTATTGATTGAGTCCGGATCCTTAATGGTGCACATTTTGTACCATCATGATGGTAGTCCGTATGGAACGGGCTTTGATTTCTAACCAAATGATCTAGATTCGAATCTTGATGGATATCGGAGCTTCGATAAAATGCCAGACGATAAATGACCTGTGACGATTTGATCCTGACGGCTTGGGCACGAGGTTTGGAAGCGATTTTGATCCACCGTGCACTCGATGGTATGGAGGTGATGTACTTATCTGACGGAATCTTTCTCTGGACATGGTGGAGAGGGAATACGCGCTTATATTTTCGTATCGAACATTCACTCTGTGGGATGGAGGTCTTTATGATCACGTCCAAAGAGGATTACTGCGTTGGCCGCCCCCCCCCCTACCTCATTTGTCTGTATCAAAAAAAAAATAAATAAAATAAAATGATGCACACTTCATACTGCAGAGAGTTGTGCAGCTCTAGATAGCTGTGAATTAAAATACAACAACTCAGGCGGAAAGAACAAAATCAAAGTCACATTTGCCATGCAAAATAGAACATCTATTATGTTTCACTCTAGGTATTTAAAATTGCTAATGAAATATCTTATTAGTTTTTTTTTCTTTTGATACAAGCATGGTAATGACACCATTTTAGTAGAAGTACAATCTATAAAGTCAGAAATAAAAAGTTCTATAAGATCCACAGACACATCTCATTCTATTGTCAGATCCAATCTTTAATGTGCTTAGTAATGTAAGGTACAATTTAATCTACTATGCTATTCGTCTTCCAAAAAATATGTCGAACAGACATCATGACAAAATTATAAAAGAAAGTCTAGATATCACGGAAGAGCAGATGGACCTTCAGGTATGATTAGTTAAAAAAATCAAAACTGAAACTAAAATCTACAATCACCCCTCAAAACCAAATCAAAATTGAAACACCAAAACCTACTTAACTTTCCTAATTTGTTTCAAAATTTTTACATATAAATAATCAAATTAAAGATATCATTCATAATTTTAATAATATAATTCATGCAAACTCATCTAATAAATGTATCCGAAAATAATAATACAGTTATTCTCATGAAGTTGGTAATTCGGATTTATACAAGATATAAAGGATATTAAGGATGTTAAACATCGAATGTGTGTGTTTTGGAGCGATACCAAAGACAGAGTGATCGCATGGGAATCAAGATGGAAAAAGAATAAATGCCCAAGTTCATTCTTAAGTAGCTAGCTGAGACTCAGATGACGTTGGGCAGGGGAAGGTGGCGGCTGAGGCAAAATTTTAGGCTGGAACAGGTTAAGATCTGTCGCCTCAATTTGATAGTTACATGACATATAGTCAAGAAAGAATCCCAAATGATTTAGATTCTTAACATCGAAGGAAATTTCATTTTCAGTTCTAATCATGGCTTTTTCAGTTCTTGTCATAGGAGTTCCCTTTTTTTTTTTTTCTTCCTTTTTCAGGTTGGGGGGCAGGGGTGTTGGTCCCAAAATATTGAAGTGGAAATGTCCAACCCACGATGAATCATGTATCTTGGATGGAGCTGAATGTGGATTGGATTGATCTATTTCCAATTTGAAATTGATTTTGAAAAAAAAAAACTTTGACGAACCACAATTATTTGGAATTGGATCAAGCTTGTATAAAAAGACATCTCGATACAACAATGAATTGGATCGAGATCACCAAATACCTTGATATGAACTCGAACCGATTCAAAATTAATATGTTATAATCCTTGTAAACTAAAGAGATTACCTTCGAACCTGACGTAGGTAATTATTATTTAATGTTATCGATTATAATTTTGATAAAGTTGCCAAGCACATCCTCCATGACATATTCTGTTAATGTTGGGATAATACAACTGACCACCGACTCCAACTCTACGTCGGCTGAATTAACATATTACGCCGACTTACAATCGATCGATCGATCAATAATCGATTATTATCGACCAACAACGGATAACTCAATCAACTTTCGATCGAAAACCATCAGCATATCAGAGTTATCGATCGATGCTCATTCGGATATACGAAACTATCGATTTGTCACTATAACCGACATACGATCGGTCTATCTTCTCAACACACCCTAACCGTTGCGAACAGTTATCGACTATGTATCATGATCATTAATATGAATAAACGATCCAATAACTCAACGATTATGATCCGATAATTTAGCACCATAAAAAGTGGGACCACGTACTCAACGATTACATTAGAATCATCTATAAAAGGAGAGATAAATTAACAGTATGGGTAAACACTTCTGGGCTGATACTCTGACACTCTAAATCTTTGATTAGCTGTTCACCAACCCGCTCTGTCTTAAGCATCGGAGGATCTCTGTTGGACATAATTTCGGTCTGTGAGGACTTTATTTTGCAGGTGCTCTTCACCAACGACAGACGACAGGGAGTTGACCGTAACCGTTGATAATATCACCATATCTTGATATTTATTGTATAACATATCTATGATATAATTATATTATCAAACTATATATTTATTCTTTTTGTATTTGGACTCGTGTTCACCTGATGTCACCCAAAAGATCTGATAGATTAACAAAATAAATCCTAAATATGCTCTAATCCAATCCAATTGTTAGTGGATAACACTTGGATTATTTTTAGACTTTGTTCAAATATGGATTTGATTTGGATTAATGCCCATGCCAAATCTTGATTTGCTTGCACCCCCAATGTCGGAGGAGTACTAATTATAATGATTTGTAATGATTTTTCTCTTATTTAATAGTTCAAAGATGATCCACATGTACATAAGAAACAAAACACAAAAAAATTGGTAAAATGCTTTCTATCTTAAGGCATGCCATATGTAATGCTCTCTTAAAATAGAATTTGTAGTGCTCTATTCGGTTATAATCAGAAGAATTTTACCAAAAGGTTGGTTTTCTTTCTTTAGTTCTAATTTCCAAATCTACATTAACTCAAATAGCAACCTATTTGTCCAAAGATTGAACTCAAACTCTCTATATGCTTTCTATGATTTTCAGATCACAAAGGCTTTATTTGTTCTTTGCAAACTGGCTATAATCCAATGGGATAAAATTCTCGGATCCAAGCCGCGTGCTGTTGTTCTCTAAGATAAATTCCAACTGGTGGTGATCCCACCATGTTCTTTGAAAACAATAATAAGAATATTGGGATGCATGCTTTTTTTTTTTCCCCCCTGAAAATTTAGATGGTAGCTAAAACATCTCCACCGGCTGAGTGATTTTTGAGTTATAACTTTTGCACTACTAAGGACTCGCTGGACTAATCCAGTGGGATTGGACTGGATTTCCATACCGAATTCATAGAGTGGATAGCTTATTTAACCATAACCTGTGCCAGCCAAATACTTTAAATGGTAAGGAAAATCGATTTATGGAGGTATTTTTTTTTCTCTATGATTTTTTTGTCCCCTTTCTATAGACCAACAGGTTTATAAGTTGAGATTTGGGCTCTTAAATAATTATGGATTAGATAGATCAACAGGCCTAATTCTTATAGTAATACCCAGATAGGAGAAATTCTTTGTGCATCACAGGTGGTGTAGAAAATCTGACATAGAGCACACCGTCTTATCTGATTGGTCCACACAATCATCACTTTCCAACATATATTTAATGCTTGCAGGTTGACTTTTTCGTTTAAAAATTTTGTATGACGAAAATACTGATATCTTTTGAAAAAATTATGACATCTTATGGCATAATGTGGCCCAAGATATCATAATATGGCCTAACATATCATAATATGAAAGAAACATTTTTGTCCAATCACTTTCTAACGTTCATTTAATATCTGCAGGTCGGCTTTTTCGTTAAAAATTTTGAATGACGAAAATATATTTATTCTTTAGAAAAATTAAGAAATCTTGTGTATATAATAACATTCTGCGTTATATTATGATATTTTGTGGATAAAAATTATGACTTTCTAGATACAGGATGTCATAATATGGATAAAAATGTCATAATTTTTTCAAAAGATAGGAACATTTTCATCGTACAAAATTTTTAAACGAAAAAATCGACTTACAGGCATTAAATACATATTGAAAAATAATGACTATCTGGACTAATCAGAAAAGATGGTATACTTTACGTCAATTTTTCTACACCACCTACGGTGCATAAAGAATTTTACACCCAGATAGATCCTCGTAATTTTTTGCAAAATTGGTATCTGATATATAACTAAGTGGCAATGCCATGCCAAGTTTGCACATGCGTGCAAAAAGTGCAACAGCATAATGACTTCACAAAATACAAATGCCAGTAAAAAGCTTCTTGAATGAAGCATGTCCGCATCTCTTCTATCTTTCTTCAACACTTTGAATTTTTCCAAGGTAACATAAAATGCATGTGTATGATACCACAAGGCCTTGCCTTCACCTCGACCTCCCATACTCCGCACTGCCCCAACTTCGATGGCCATCGCCACCACCTATTTATCATCCCAATCCCTCCATCACCTCAAGTGAGGCTCGGAGAAAGAATGTGGAAGAAAAAGATGGAGGAGACATTCATGTCATCTATTTCATTCTTAGGATGTGGACATACGCATGGTATATGCATGCATGCGCTAAAGAATATCAATTTTCTTTAATTAGTTATCCTCCATGATTAATTTATTAAATTCAATGGGCTTTTAGTTATTGGACTTTTGAGCCTGTGGGCCTTCATAAGTTCTTGCTTGTTGCTCCAATTTTGCTAGAGGAGCGTACACATCATGCAGTCTTCAAGACCCATGATCAATGAAGATGGAGTTTGTTACGAATTGAAATATTTTTTTTCTTTGAATGAAATTTTAGTAATCAATTCCATAACAAACCTCCTCTTCACCGATATACCAAAACAATAGTTATAGGATATTGATCAGGTCTTCATGAACGTTGGCAACCATCAAAATGCATGACATTTTAACAACAAAATAAGGTACATAGCCATAGCCATAATCATAATCATAACCATAACCATCACCATCAAATCTTTTCCCAACCATTTGAGTTTTGCTCTATAGATTCTCGTTGGTCAAATATTCTAGGTCTAGCATGGGACGCATTCATACTGATTTGTATTAAATTGGAACCTGAGATTTGCATATTTTCACATTTTTATAATTAGATGATAGGTTGCCATTAAGCCTGAACTAGCCATGGTGGTATTATGCTAACAATCTATACAAGTCCAGCATATTGTTGGACCTTGAGCCAAAATCAGGTTAGGCCATCATTTGTAGGCCCAATTTCTTAATGGGTCACAATGAACTCAGCATCATCAGTTTATTGTCCCTCCTTGCATGCCCAAATTTCATATACATGCTCCTTCCCATGGACATCATGGTTAGCATTGATAGAATGACATGATCCAGAATTGACGTACATCAAGCAGATGGACATACACACACATGCGAACTCGTATACCATTTTGATGATTCAACAATATTCCTCCGATCACATTCTTCAATTCTTGATGGTGTGTACTTGCTGCCGTGCAAGGTGGTGCACTTATCGTGTGGAGTAGGCTGTAGATTTCGGTATGGCTCTAGCCATGCCTTCCTCTATGACTAATTCAGTTTTTATGCTGGTTAGATAAGACTGAGGGTATATTTGGTTGGAAAGGGAAATGGAAACGAGCGATTTTCGTTTCAGTCATTTGATTGGAAGAAATTCTATTTCTATTTCGATTTCAAAAGAATGCCTCAATCCTCTAAAATTTAATTCTTATTTTTTCAAGTATTTAAATCTCTTTTCGATTCCAATCATGAACCTAACGCATCGGAAGATTTAGTCGTTCCAACTCCCATTTCAATCCATTTTGATTCTAATCACGAACCAAATGCACTTCATGGGTTAGAGGATTAAATTTGCCCATGATCTTGTTGATAGAGCTCCGTAAATAAGTCACCAATGAGCTCATGGGCAGCCTGAAATTTGGCTGGACGAGTCGCTTCACAAGTAAATAACATGAGCTTGAGCCCAGTCCTGATCACAGCGCATAAATTAACTGAGCTTGGCTTATGCCAGTTTATGCTGTCAATATAAACAAATGATTAAAATACTTATAATATTATACCATACTATATTATATTTTAATTTAAATTATTATCTATTAGCAACATTGAAACCAAGCAAAAAATTCATGCCTTGACCTTTCTTTTTTGTAATTTCTTTGCAACTGCTCCCTTCACTAGCTTTGTGGTGACAAAACCCAAAAAAGTTCATGGGATCCCTCGTTGGTCCGATCTCCTCATCATCCAGGTCCATCACTTTCTCCTTTATCTCCACAATCCAAATTAATTCATTGCGCAAATTGAATTGAGAATGAGCTAGCTTAATTGTTTTTAGATCACTTTGTGGAGACTTATTACCAAGTCCTAATCCTATTAAGATTTATATTTAGTTAGTCATTAATTTTAATAACTTTAGAATCATGTTTCTAATGTTACTGTGCTTAATTATTTCTTTTATAAGTTTTTAGAGTTTGTGTTCCGGTGGATTTTGGTTTTAGAGTTTAAATAGGAGTCAAATATCCCACCTACAAAATATTTTATTTAAAGAGATCTTTGGTGTTTTTTGAAAGATATAAAGAGTACAAAAAGAGAGTGAGAGAATGAAACATATCCTCTTTGGTGAGACATCAGAGAGCCTTCTTGTATAGCTCAATTTTTTAATAAAATATTTTTCTCTTCTCTAAATTATTTTCTTCCTAGTTTTTTTTTTTTGGATATTTGTTTTAGGTCTTGACCCAGCACAATCAATCTGCTCCAAATAGCATACTGTCTATAACACTTTTATTTGGGCCTTATGATTTTATATACAAGAACAAGCTTAGCTTGAGACTAGTTTGTTTTATCACATCAAGGCCAAGTTAAGTTACTCTTAGCTTGCTTGAGCTCCAGCACCTGGACCCAAGGTGTACAACAGTGCTCGCTTGATGTTGGAGTGCACAAG
>KE505335.1:54358-66103 GCA_000441515.1 Elaeis oleifera | reverse complement strand
CCTCCTCTCTCTCTCTATCTTTCTCGATGAGTGGAGAAATTCCTTTTTGGCCTCTCCGTCGTCAAACCCTAATAAGGGAAAGGAGCCGCTTTGCTCGAGGTATCTCCCTATTCTATGTTTTCTTCAGGGATTTGATGATTTCTCTCTATTTTCGGGGGTTTTGGGTTGTTCGGAGTTGGATTCTTTGGGGTTTTCCATTGGTGTTTTTTATTTATGATCGGTTGGTTTTTTTGCTGTTCTTTGCTTCAAATCGGATTTTGGGATGTGAGCTGAGTTAGAAAGATTGGATTTTTGGATGTGTTTTTAGTTGGATTCGGGTGGGTTTAGATGGTTTTGGGGGAATGGGATAGGGTTCCTTTTTTTCTCCTTTTACCTTTTCTGGTTCCTTTGTTCTTTGAAGGAAGAGAACTGTGCACTTTGCTTTTTTTCTTTTTTTGGGGGGGATTTTAAGTTTAGAACTGGTTTGATGTAGTTCACAACCTGGACTCAGAACAACTTTTGGATAGTTAGGGTTTTTATGTGTATTGCATTAACTAGTTGAAATTTAATCCCACTATTTGGAGGTCTTAGTTGTGCAGAAAGTTCTGTATTTTGATTTTAGTTTGTTTCGCATGGTGTGCTTTTTCTGAGAATTTCCATTCATGTTCCTTAAAGGAATATCAGTTGTTCATGTCTTCTCTTGATCAATTCTAAATATGACAAAAAATTTAGAGCCTGAATTTTTTAAAGAATATTTCTTGTCATATTGACTCAGATAAAAGGGTTGCCCTAGTGATTGAAGGTTTGTGTCCTTGTGGTCTGATTGATTCTGATATTGTGTGGAGGAGATAGTTCAAAAAAAAAAGGGAGCAATTTAACGAAATCGTGTTCGGGAAATAGGTTGGAGCAACTTCATAGGAGAGAGTCACAATGATGAGGCAGGTATCCAGTAGGAATCAGAGGAGCAAGGGATTCAGGGTAAAAAATGCTCTTCAGTTGTGCCTCTTGGCTGCTGTTTGCTTCTGGTTGCTTTACCAGTTGAAGCATTCTTATGATAAGAAAAGGGCATTAGAGGATAAGAACCTAGACACTTGGGACAAGTTAGTCGAGAACCAGTCGGAGTTCAAATTAGGCAGGAAGGATCCCCCTCGTGGTGAGGAGAACGTTTCTAGGAATGAGAACCATGACAAGGACGAAGAAAATGAAGAAGTCGAAGAAGAAGAACAAGATCAGGAACCAGACAAGCTTTGGAAGATGATGAAGCCAGAGGAGATGGAGATGATGAGATAGATGAGCAAGATCGAGAGAGAAGTGATGAGCAAGAGGATCAAGAGAGAGCTGATGAGGCGACTGAGATTGGAGAAGAATTAACCAATGAAGAAGACAAGGATGGTCAGGGTGAGGAACAGAACAGTTGGATGAACAAGACCCTGAAGAGGATTCTTCTCACAAGGCACGTGAAGGAAGTTATAGAAGAGATGATGTATCCAGCGCTGTACGCCGAGAAAGTCAAGCAAAAAATTCTGAAGATGAAGATGGCGATGTAGCTGAGAAAATAATGGAAACCACGGAGGGGAAAGATGTGGACACAGATGATATGGCTGATGGTGCAGATGATGGTTCCAAGGGTAACAGTCACTCGAGTGTTGGTGCAGCAGATGTTTCCAAGGATAATGTTACAGGTACTGTTTTGGTGGGGAATGAGACCAGGTGGAATGATCATCCATCCATCAATGATGCAGTTATTGAGAAAAAGGATCAGAGGTTGGATTAAATAATTCAGAGGGGTTTCTCACCAGCAATCAGATAGAATCGCAGGTCAACTCAACGGCAGCATCTGTAACTAACAATCATGTTGAAGCGCAGGCCAATTCAACAACAGCTGCATCAAGCTATCAGAAAATAGAAACACAGACTAACTCAACAATGGTTGATGCTGTAGCTAACAGTGTGCCTCTCCAGAATGAAACCATTAGCAGGGACTCAGTTCAAAGTCACAACATTACAGTTGAGATGGAAGCTTCTAAGGAAGATAAGATCAACTTGAAAAATGTGGTGACAGAAGGGCAGGCTGAGAGGTTTAACACAACTGTTGGGCAAGAGAATGCTGGAGAGCGCTCCTCTGTATCCTTGGGTGCAAATGCCAATGTAGATGCAATTCAGGGTGAATCCACTGATTCGTCACATAAAATGGTCATGAAAGAAGGGACAGATGCTCATATAGGTCTACAGACCTTTCCTGACATGAGAAATGAAGCAAAGAGCATGGGAGATGAAACTGCAGAGTGATGATGATCTCAGGATGTGAAAGGTTTGGATATGAAAGTTGGAAAGCTTAGTGATGTGGCTTTGTTGTCTTTGTTTTCTTCCTCAGGTAACTGTGAGCTTTTGCACGATGATGTCTCTGATGATATTTCCATGGATACGTGCCAAGCATACCCATTACCGAGAAGCATAGATGGTAGGATCTGAAATGTTAATGAAAGAGTTGCTTTACATACATAAAGAACTAAGGGCTGACTTTTTTGGGTGCTTATTTCTCCTCCTCTTCTCTCTCTCTCTCTCTCTCTCTAACTTTCTTTTGGTGGTGTGGGTGGGGGGGTGGCTCAAGTGTAGATTTGAACTCCTTTCTTCCGGGAATGTGAGCTTAATAGGGTTTGGATGAGAAGAGCCGAACTGCTTACCCTACTAATTTCATAAACTATTTTGTTGAATATTCATATTTTCTTGGGCAGATTAATAGCTAATTTTCAAGCCATAATATACAGCTTGTTTATTTTGCTGGAAAATTTCCATGTTTTAGTAACTAGTGAGCTTGTTGGGTGTCAATGGTGGTACCATTAGCTTACAGAGCATTAGTTTATCCATATGCCTACAACTGTTGCTGACAAGTATTCAGGACTAATGTTGACTGGAGAATTGAGAGACTGGAGATTCTTATTTCCAAGCTTCAGTTTGCTTAGCTTTGTAAAGAACATCTAGGATCTGTGCTTTGCGGTCCTTCGTTTTGCATTAAAAACACTGGTTTGTGTTTCTTGAATTCTACTATGATACATGGAGTAATACACTGTGCAAGTTGGGAGTAAGTTTGATTGTTGAACAATATCCTCCTGAGAAGAGGGAGGCTGATTACCTATGGATGCTTCAGTCTCTGAGTATTTGGAAATTATTTGCTTGCCATCTAGGTGGCATCTGATACAAAACATCATTAGAGCTAAATTTGCTCAACTTTGCTGTTCCATTTGGTTTCTCCAGGTTTCAGGCGTCCAAAGGCTCAGCCACGCTCTTTCTTGCCCATTCTGGCATTGTGACAAGGTACTTCTATCGGATCTGCCATCCACAAAGAGATTGATGTGTATCTGTCACAGCTTTGATTCCCCGTATTTAAATGAAGGACCTTGTATTTGGCACTGGTACAAGAGCTTCAAACAGAATAAATCATAGCTTACCAAAATGGGGGGGGGGGGAATACAGACAAAAAAAACAAGAGGCAACAGTGTCCCTGCATCACTTTCAAATTTTTATTTCAGAATAATAAAATAGGAATTCTATTCTTTTATTCTTTTTTGATAAATTTAACATGTTTGGTCTATTTTAAATAAACATTGCAATGATGTTTAAGATTGAGGTAGTTGGGGTGGAGGTGGTTGCAGTGTAGGTCGCAAAATTGATGATGGTACATCACTGTCGTTATAGTTGTAAAGTGTCGTTATAGTTGTAAAGCGGACGTAAAAATTTGTGACGGTGGTGATAACAACTATATTGACGTTGCAAAGGATTAACAATGATGTGGCGGATATGGTATTGATGGTGATAATAATGATGGTGGCGGAGGTAACGAGGGTAGTAGTTAAGATGGAGGTAATGAGAGTAGCAGTTAAGATGATATCAATGATGATAACAGTGGCGGTGGTAGAGATAGTGAGGATGTGTTGGTCACAATAACAAACTATGAGTTTTTTTTTAAAATATTTGAAATAATTTTTATTTTGTTCTCCTAAAAACAATGGAAGTGATTTTTAAAAAAAAATCAAAATAATAAAATCAAATATATATATTTTTCTTAAGATAGGGAAACGATGGTTAACGGTGCCAAACAGTTCAAAGTAATAATGTTTTTTTTTTTTTAAATTTCTACATCAAGTAATAATGTTCTTTAACTTGCAATACCTGGGTGGATGGGTGAACCTCGTGTACCAGCCAACCGGTCACCATGCTCGGCAGTGGGCGGGGATGGTACCGGTCAGGTGAAGCTTTTTCCATATCAGGATAATTGGAACCAATTTTAAGCAGATTTACGTTATAATCTTGAGAAATTATAAACATACTGAACCTTGGATTTCTTAGGAAGAAGGATGCTGTAAGATAACATTACTAACGTGAGCATCCCAAGGCTTGCTAAAACATTTAAATCCTGCAGACGCTGGTAGCATATATGGAGGCACCAAAAAAAACTGTTGGCCAAATTGATAAAAGATTTCACGTTACCAGCAACAGATGTGGGTTGGAATGTACATATTTAGGGATATTTAGTTGAAGAGAGTGAAAATCTTAAATCAAAATCAAAATCAGAAAAATCAAAATAGATGATTTTCATTCCAATTGTTTGATTGGAAAGAGTCTCATTCCGATTTTGATCTCGAGATGGAATGAAAATGGCTCAATCTATATAGAACTCAATCCCTACTCTCCTCTGTGGATTCAATTTTCTATTCCAATTCCGATTTCAATCACGAACCAAACACTTCAAAAGATTTAGCCATTCCGATTTCAAGCCATTTCAATTATCATTCTCATTTTGATTTTGGTTGCAAACCAAACACCTCTTTACAGTGATTCACTTCACCAATCACTACCACAATAGAGGAGCTGCAAAGAATTGAGCAAAGGGGAGAAGCACAACTCCATAAAATGTGTACTAGTTAGTCATCAGCATTCATTCAAGCAGTTCTACTTGCAAATAACTACTGAGTACAAGCATACTTAAAGTACAAGGAAGCTCAACCCAAGCAAAGACTATTTATTGTTGAGAGAATCTACATATTATTACAATTAATCTCAACCTGCAGTATCTTGAATACTAGAAGATGGGTTCAAAAAACTAATTGGATTTTCAAGAAGAAAAACTGGAAGATAGATTCAAATATGTCTTCCCAAATATCATTTCATCGACCACCAGAGATTCTTGAACAGAAAGTAATTCTCTGAACAAAGGTATATCCTAGTGCTCAGAGTGCTGCTTCTTCTCAAAAAGGCCATCGGGACCTGTACATGATGTGCCATGAAATGTGTTAGACCTGTATAATGAATCAAGAAGAGGTATGCACCGCATTATCAAACAATCAAATTCAAAACAAAGTTCCACAAGCAAAATTTTATATTTATAATTCTTTTGATAGGTACTAAAGTCTGAGATATAAATAACAAAAACAAGCACTATACTGCACACACAATTATTGACACAAGCCTCTCTTTCAACCATTGGCTTCTTCCGATTGAGATTTAAAAAAAAAAGGAAAGAAAGAAACTAGACTCAAATGGTTCAACCCTAACAAATAGAGACACCAAATTATTACCAAAAATCAAACTGGGGAAAGAACCTTAGTGAGCATCATTTGCTTAAGAACTACTAATTATGAATGAACAAGCAGATCTTTTACTGAATATACGGTACATATATCTTACATTGAAGAGCAAAGGCATAGAAATGTAATCCCATGAGGACTCATTCAGCTTTTGAAGACCAAGATCAACACTTATACAAAGATATTTGAATTTTTTAATAGCCAGACAATTGAAACATGATGAGCTGATAGTATGCTATTAATATCAATAAGATGTAAGAAATCACCACTTTCACAAGAAAGTATTCCTTTCAACAATCATTCTCAATTTCCAAATGCAAGAGATCTAAAGCTTGGAAATTGTGCGATTCATGACCGGAGTCTCTGTAAAGAGGACGAAATGCAACCCCGACGAAGCGAGGAAAATTATGTTCATGTTGCCAATACAATATATGGGGATTACAAGTTTTCTGCTAGAGCAACAGCTTGGTGTATGTATAGTTGGATTCCCACATGAAAAATTATAAAGTATAATTTTTTAATAAAGAGGTCTTTCAGGCACCTATAAAATATGAAGTAATATCTACACATAGGGAAAGAACCATCATCCATCTTATTCAAAGAAAAAGGTTAAAAGGAATTTACAAGTTTAAATAGACTTACTAATATACTCATAAATAGCATTGGCTTATTTTTTTTCTTTCAATTCAAATTAAATTTTCATAGAAATACGAGTTTGCCAGCCACACACTGCCAATATATAGTTGGCTTCAAAAAATCATATTACAAGCCATAAATAGCACATGGCATTGAGGACTTGATAAATCCAAGTAGGAAGGAGGGGACCCTATTCTCCTTTTCTCCTTTAACCAATACAGTTTGGTGTATGACAAGTTGCACTCAGACAATGACCTATATACATATTTTTCTGAATATGGACACATCTAAGACTATCCAGGTACCTCATAAATGTTAGTTTTCGGCAGCCTATTTTGGTGACTAGTTATCTGAACACATCCAAGTTGGGTACTTTCCCCTCTAGAGGTCATCTGTGGTTGTTGCTGCGGCTTACACAGTGGTTGTTGCAGTGGTTATTGGTACGTATTGCTGCCTTGGCATATTTTGTTTAAAAACATGATTTTAACTTTTTTCTTAAAGGTTTACAATTTGAAAAAGTTATCTTATTCCAAAATTTAGAGCTACATTAATATTGTAAATTAATATTATGTATTTTTCTGCATGATGTTCTGTAATTTCATTGCCAAAAGTTATGTTTCTGGTGTACAATGGTCTGAATTCTCAATGCACTACATGTTGTGGAAATGGGAACTCTTGGTATAGCAAGTTACACAGCCAATCTTCATTATGGCCTGATTTATTTGTGCAAAGAGAATGTTTCTGTACTAGACTAATTAGGTAAACTATTGCTTATTAAGTTGGTGAGAATGTTGGTGATTGGTGTTGGTGATTGGCCTTTTGGTGAGTTGAATCATGTTTTCCATAAGTTTTCTGCTAGAGCAACGGATTGGTGTATCATGTATGTATGGTTGGATTCCCATATGAAAGTTATAAAGTATAATTTTTTAATAAAAAGTTCTTTTCAGGCACCTATAAAATATGAAGTAATATCCACACACAGGGAAAGAACCATCTCCGTCTTATTCAAAGGAAAAGGTTAAAAGGAAATTACAAGTTCCAATGGACTTACTAATATACACATAAAATAGCAGTGGCTTTATTCTTTTTCTTTCAATTCAAATTAAATTTTCATAGACATATGAGTTTGCCAGCCTTACACTGCCAATATATAGTTGGCTTCAAAAAATCATATTACAAGCCAAAAATAGCACATGGGATTGAAGACTTGATAAATCCAAGTAGGAAGGCAGGGGACCCTCTTCTCCTTTTCTCCTTTAACCAATACAGTTTGGTGTATGACAAGTTGCACTCAGACAATGATCTATATACATATTTCTGAATTTGGACACATCTAAGACTATCCAAGTACCTCATAAATGTTAGTTTTGGGCATCCTATTTAGGAGACAAGTTATCTGACCCCATCCAAGTTGGGTACTTCCCTTCTAGAGGTCATCTGTGGTTTTTGCTGCAGCTTACACAGTGGTTGTTGCAGTAGTTATTGGTATCTATTGCTGCCTTGGCTTATTTTGTTTAAAAACATGATTTTAACATTTTTCTTAAAGGTTTACAATTTGAAAAGTTATCTTATTTCAAAACTTAGAGCTACATTAATATTGTAAATTAATATTTTTGTGCAAGATGTTCTGTATTGCCAAAAGTTATGTTTCTGGTGTACAATGGTCTGAATTCTCAATGCACTACATGTTGTGGAAGTGGGAACTCTTAGTATAGCAAGTCACACTGCCAATCTTCATTATGGCCTGATTTATTTGTGCAAAGAGAATGTTTCTGTACAAGACTAATTAGGCAAATTATTGCTTGCTAAGTTGGTGAGAATGGTTGGTGATTGGTGTTGGTGATTGGCCTTTTGGTGAGTTGAATCATGTTTTCCATAAGTTCATATGTCCAAAGTATAAAAGACTGGTTGGAAGCTCTATCTGCAGCCAGATCTAAAAGCTAGCAACAAAACAACTTTCTTCCCTTCTTCCTGTGTATAAAACAGTGACATCATTGGATTGAGATTTTTGTGACAATGATTAATAGAATAACTAGCCACAGGACCCTTCTTCCCTTCTCTTTCTTATTCTTCTAATTGACTATTAGTCTCCCCTTCTTTTACTCTCCCCAACTCTTTTTCTTTTTTTGTTTTGAGCCAACTCAACACTGTTTTATTTCTTCACCATGCTAAATATATGTGTTAGAAAACATATTCCCCCACTGATGGTCAGATTTCTCCTCTTTCTTGTGCATTGTTACTTACTTTTCACTTTTTTCATTTCTTGGATATATTTCAAGATTTCTGAAAAATCGTATGATCCACAATCCAATCTAACCCCATACCCTCTACAATTTATGATCCAATCCCAATGTTAGCAACATTTGAGATTGACCCACTGGCTAAGTTACCAATTGGTATGGGTCCTATGGATCTAGAAGCCTTAAAAATAGGAGGCAGCTCAATTGTTCAAGAGGACCAGGGATCAATGGCCAGAATTGTTTCCACATAAGAGGCAAGAACCTAGTGGCAAAGGACAGAGGGCATTCATCATCATTGATAATTTCACTAGTACCATTGGTACCCATAAAACAATATCCATACAGAAATTAAATATAAGAATTCTCAAAAAAAAGAATACATATAGAATAGATAAGGCATAAAGTAACTGTATGATATGTTATGAAAATTACATTGGGCACAAAATGTTGAGTTTCAACCAGGCCTGGATTGAGTTGGAATCAGAAAATTCAGACCCATACCCAATAAATTGTATGGTTGGCTGGGTCAGGTTTTGACAGGTATATTCTCACCATTACCAGGACCAAACTCAGAATATCTTATGAATCTCTCTTGAATCCACTCCCAACACATAAATTTTGGGTCTAAATCGGGTACAAGCTCATTCTCAGTCTATAAGACTTAATGAAAGCCCTATTAGTTGCAGAAAACTTATATAGTTAAATATTCTTATGTATTTGAAGCTACTTTCAGAATTTATTGGTCCGAGTCTCTTCATCCTTGAAGGTTGTTCCATGTTGACTGATGAAAATTGTACATAAGAAATGAAAGCTCGTGGCTCCCATCTCCCCGCCTTTACTACAGCAATTGAAAGTGAGATAACATAGGTCATGGCAAACATTCAAACACCTCAATTAAGATACCCAAGGGAATTACTCTCCCGTCCCAACAACTACTAACAATTGGAAGAAACGTTTCTGTTTGGGTTTAAATTAACACCTGTAAAAATAAAAATGGTGCTAACCCGTCCAAATAGTTAGACATGATACAAAAAGGTTTAAGTTAATATCTTTGATTCTTTCTAATCCCATTAGTAACATTCCAGCAAACCGAAATGCCAAAAATCACCCAAATTGATGAGTTTCAAATTGTTGCCATACCCTGGAATCAAAAGGAAACAAGCACAAAACATTATTAAATATGTTTGCAGACATACCCCAGGGGAATTCCTTGCTCCGGATGTGCAGATATGCGTAAGCCTGCGAAAAAAAAATCCGATTTTTATTATTTATCACATACAATTACAGCAAAAAAGAAAAAGAAAACTTTCACATAGCAAATAAATTAGGATAAAACGATCAGAAAAACAACTACCGGGGGTCGGGATGGTGAGGATGGCCCTTGGAGAGGTTATAGATGGACAGAATGGTGCAGGTCACGATTCCAGCGTACGTAATCTTCTCCCATTTCGCGGTCTCATCTGAAGAACGGATCAAAAAGCCATGAAATCGAAGAACCCAACCAAACCCAAACCTTAATCCTATAATCCAGAAGCAGAAGAAGAAAAGAAGAAGAAGAAGAAGAGATCAGGATCGGGGAAACAAACAGGCGTCGTCGTGGTGAGCTGAGGCGGAGAAGCTCCGCTTGTTGGGAATAACGGGACGGGAGCCGCTCTTCGCACCCCGCGAAAGGCGGCCGCCGCCGCTGCTCGGAGCCCCGATCTCGCCATTGACGTCGCCATCGCTGACCGCTCCTTCCCGATCCCTTTCAATTTCGATTCGATGATCCCTTCCCTCCGTTCCCTTTCGACTCTCTCGAGTCCCAGCTCTATGTAACTCTTTATAGGCCACGTTCATCATCGTGCATTGTACATTTTAGCATAATTTCCTTTCCACAAATAAAAAGGCAATCTTATAAATATATGCCAGGAGTAGGTTAATTTCCCTCATAATATAAACTAGTCATGCACAGCATGGTGGATCTTGATTCTTTCCTTAAGAATTTCTTTTTTAAAAAATTATAAAAAAAAAATTCAAATGCTTCTGAAAATGCCATATAATATTTTTTCTAATCAAATCATATTCATTAATAATTATTTCTAAGATAATGTTGTTTTCTATTTAAAAATATCTTTATAATTTATATGTAGCGAAACTTGAATTGCTATTTCTATTTTTTCCTCCAAACATGCATTGAACTTGCCTAGTGGTCAATTTCTCTAGAAAAGAAAACTCATAGAGGTTCTCTGTATTGAACCTCCATATTTTCTTTGTATCGATTAATGAATGTATACTCTTTTTAATGATCCACTAGATAATTCTCTTAAAAAAGATATGCAAGAATATAGTTGCAATATTCAGTACCCAAGTTGCCAATCTGGCCCTATTCGACCTGATTTCAACCCTCTTGATCCATATGTTGGACGAGTTGGGTTCAAATAATAAACGAAGGTTGACCTGATATCGGGTTAGGCTTGGTTTGGTCGGAATAATTAGGTATATCCCTCCGTGTCCTCCTTTGGGTGGCCAATTTTGCCCTGATGGATCTCAAGGTCCATTGTCAATGAAAAAGAAGGGCCAGTCTAAAAGTTTTGTTGCTGCGCCTTATCCAGGCTCAAACCTTGAAGTCCAAATATAGTTGGGTTAGGCCTAGGCCCATTACCTTACTGTTGCTAAGTGCCCCTTATCCTATTGTCTCCCGCTCTCCTTCACTTGTTTATCTCTTCTTCCCTTTTCACCCTCCTTTATCTTTTCATGTTCTCTTTGAGTTGGCCTAGTTGACCCACTAGCCAGCAGGTCTGAAAAAACTCGAGTTAAATCAATTTTTGTTAATAGTTGAGACAGTAAGAAGGCAAAACAACCTACAACCAGAGCACTTATTGTCATCAGAAACAAATTAGTGATGCATTAATTTTATTTGTTCTGCCCACTAAAACTCTCCCTCACCTCATTGTAAAATGTCCTTTTGCAAGAAGCTCATGGTTTGCATTGAAAACTCAGCTTATCATAAAGGGCTGGCCAAGAGACATGTCTTGGATCTTTGGACAACTTGAAGAGAACCAAAGGTGATCTAAGAAAGGGATGGAACCAGCTTTCAGTGGCAATTTGTTGGCATATGTGGCTGGAAAGAACTCTGGTATATTGCTTCACAAGAATTCTTCAATCAACATTGTTCTCCACAAGGCCCTGCTAACATTTAGCAATTAGGGGATCATATGCAGTGGTGAATGTCTTCAGAGCCACCAAGCTATTCTATAGTGTCTTGGTCTGTTGCTGCCAAAACAAACCTCCTAGCACCCATGACATTAATTTGGTGTTCTCTGCTG
>KE505335.1:18874-33787 GCA_000441515.1 Elaeis oleifera | reverse complement strand
ACCAACTCTTGCTGCTGTTTGGCTTGCAACATCGAGTGCTAGTACATGCAATTATATAGTTATAGCTAACAACTACATCGCTTATTAGGCAGGAGAAAGGGCTGAAGCTTCTAAGTTGACTCGCAAAAAGACGACTGTAGGAATGTGACTTGAAGTTTGGTATGGTCAAGTCATCTGTAACTATAAAAATGTTAGAAATGGTCCTTCTCAAGACCCACGCAAGATGCCGTATGCCTTCTTAGAAAATTCTTCACCTTACAAACTTTATCCTGGAAGCTGATCAAATAGAAAAGTTGAGGAACCTTGATTATATTCTTGGAAAATTCTTCTCCTTCTTCCGAACTTGATCTGAAAGTTCCTCACATAGGGAAGTTGAGGATCCTCGGGCAGATTGTATTAATCGATTGTGTAAAATTTAAATTTATCTAAATAAAATTACCAACTCATAGAATGACCTACTTGCGGCGGATGAATGCATCTAGGATTTCTTAAGACTGCTAAAGTGAGTACAATAACAATGTCATGACCATAAAACTTGCATTAAGGAGAAATTGGTGAAATTGTGCATGCTTTATTTATAAATTCAATGTATAAGATGAGGAAAAAGAATGCTTAGATCATTCGAAAAAGAAATGAAGAATTAAGAGAATTAAAAGTCATACGTCAGATTGGCCATGATTTTATTGGAAGTCCATTGGTCATTGTTTTATACTAAAATTCTATTCCTGGTTTATTTTATTTTCTATTCAATATTATTTGGAATAATTATTTTTAGTGCTAGTCCACTTTAATTAGATTGAGACTTAGGGTTAATATATTTGAGTTTATTTTTAGTTAGAGTGGGATATTGATGACTTTGTTTTTAGTAAGATATGATGATACTTTTATTTTATAGTGGGAGAGAGAATTTGGTTTATAAACAGAGGAAGAGAGTTATGTAAAGTGATTAAAAAGAATTGTTTTCACGAGGTAAGGCTTCTTTTAAAGAGAGAGATAAATTATTTATTTAAATTTTATTTGTTTGAATAAATTTATTTTTCTCAATTTTTTCTACTTTTATTGCTTGATTTAATTGGCGTTTGTTCTGGATCTTGGGCTAGTGTGATCGACCTATTCTGAGTAGCGTGTTATTTATATGATATCAGAACAATATGTTTTAATGTTGATAATTTCTGTATTCATAACTCGTAATAGCTGAAGAGCTTCTAGTAATCTATTATATAGTGGTACAAGCATGTGTTGTGGTGGATAAATGCATCTAGGTTTTCTTAAAATTACTAAGGTGAGTACAATAACAATGTCATGACCATAAAAATTGCATGGAGGAGAAATTGGTGAAATTGTACGTGCTTTATTTATAAATTCAATGTACGGGATGATGAAAAGGATTGCTTAGATCATACGAAAAAAATGAAAATTAAGAGAATTAGAAGTCACAAGTCAGATTGGCCATGATTTTATTGGAAGTCCATTGCTCATCCTTTTTATACTGAGATTCTATTCTTTTTATACTGAAATTCTATTCCTAGTTCATCTTTATTTCCTATTCTAATATTAGTTGGAATAATTATTTTTAATGCTAGTCCACTTTAATTAGATTGAGACTAAGGGTTAATATATTTGAGTTTATTTTTAGTTAGAGTGGGATATTGATAATTTGTTTTTAATAGGATATGATGATACTTTATTTTATAGTGGGAGAGAGAATTTGGTTTTATAAATAGAGGAAGAGAGTTACATGAAGAGATTAGAAAGAATTATTTTTGGTGAGATGAGGCTTGTTTTAAAAGGGGAGCAATTATTTATTTAAGCTTTTGTTTTGAATTGAATATTTTTTCTCAAAATTTTTTCTTTCACTTTTATTTCTTGATTTAATTGGTATTTTCTGGATCTTGGGCCAGCATAGTCGACCTATTTTAGATAGCGTGTCATTTTATATGGTATCAAAACCATAAGTTTTGAGATTTATAGTTTCTGCGTTCGTAACTTGTAATAGTTGAAGAGTTTTCAGTAATCCATTATGGAGAAGTAAAACATGTAGATTGTTTTATATTACTAATATAAAAGTCTATTGTCAAATCTTATTTGATAAGACTATTTGTAGGATATATTGGATGAATTAGAAACAATGCCAACAGATATTTTCAATAATGAGAATAAAAGAAGGAAGTGGAATCTAAAATCTAAGAAGTTAGTATGAATCATTCCAGTTTCAATCGATGGTGAAACTTATCTCCATATCTAGAATATATAAAATCCAAAGAAAGCATAAGGTATTCTCATGTATGTCCACTCAAATTCTATTAATATAAGCTATCATTAATAAAATTATCTAAAGATTAAATTCTAGTTTTAGACTTCCCTAAAAATCTAAAAGAAGAGCAGAAATGGTCTAGAGATAAAAGATTTGAAATAGGATGAGTTTAATCCGTTAGAGATAAGATCAAATTTTGAAAACTCAAACGATGGTAAGTTTAACTAATTCAAGAATAAATCAAGTTTAGAAGAAATCTAGAACACAAGAAGTCTAAGTAAAACCCATCATTGGATGAGAGCAAACTCATTGATTGTGCTCATGAAAAATTGGAGACAACAGTATGTATACTTTTGCTGTTTGTTTGCGGCTCCTTAGCTGATGCTTATGAGTTTGAAAAGAGTATGAAATGTAGAAAGTCTGAGAAGCGGGTAGTTGAGGTATGTCCATGTCATCCTTCTCAGAACTTCCTTGTGGGGCCATCTTGACAGACTAAAAGCAACCTTTAGCTACGGAAGGTCATATAGAGGCTTTAGATTTAAGTGGTGATGAAAGTGAAATTATGGATTAAAACTATTCTACTATATGTATCTTGAACAAATTTATCATCTCATCTAAAAAAAAGTGAAATTTTTCATTCAAACCAACAAAATTGTCAGCTAGTGGTTAAAGTGAACTTGTTTCATTCAACAATTTCAACCAAGCTTAGATAACAATACCTCCATTTTAAGTAATAAATGATGTGATAATTTTTTATTGGATGATCCAAGATATAGAATAGTTCTATCCCATTATTTCTTGTGATAAAGCCAATGCCCCTTCTGGTGTTCAAAAAACTTACTTATTCTCGAAACGAGGAGTCGTCCATGATGTCAAATAACTTGGAGGCTTATAATTTGGACCTTAGTGATGGTAAACGGAAGAAAATTCTAGAGTTGCCCCTTCGAGCATTGACGAACGAGTTGAATCAATTGCAGTCTCATGTGTCTCAAGGGTTTGGTGGAACTTAGAAATAATGGAGCCTCTTGAGGTTTCTCCTACTGGTTTTGCCCACAATCAGCGGCCCTGTAGATTCTATGACGAAGACAACACCGATCAATGCAAGGTGCTTGTCAACAGTAAGCCATCATCATGAAGAAGAGTGGAAGACCATCTTCTACCTCAACCCATCTGCCCGTTTTGTCGTTGATGGACCTTATACCGATGAAGGGCTAATTGGCCATAAGATCATCATTGATTCTTATGGTGACTAGGGAGCCCATGATTAGGGATGAGCATGATCTGGTTTGGATCAGTTTCATGCTCAAACTTAAGCCAAACCAGTCCTAAATGGTTTGACATTTTTAGAAATCAAACCGGACCAATAGAAAATTGAAATCAAATCAAACCAACATAATTTAAACGGTTTGATTTATTGATTTATATTATTACTATTACTATTACTATTATTATTATTATTATTATTATTATTATTATTATTATTATTATTGTGATTCATGAAGACTTGTTTTTTTTCACATAAGAGTACCATCAAAAGAATTTATCAAGTAAAATGATTTAAATTGATATAAGATATGGTCACTTAACAAAATAAAATTCTTAAATAAACACTATCATTAAAGATAAGATAAAGACCTCGAACACAATACAAAAGAAATAAACAATCCAATAAGTAAGTCACTTAGAGTTTAAGGCTAATCAACATAAAATCAAATTGATAAACAACATCATAAATCCAAAATTATTTTCTAACACATTAATACTCCAACATAAACAACTTCCTAATCAAAATGACGTCATTTTATTAAAGTCGGTCTAGTTCGATTTGAGAACGGTTTTATTTACTGACAAATCTGAACCAATCTAAATCTGTTTTTATATGTCAAAAATCAACCAAACCAAACTTATGATTTGGTTCGGTTTCATCAGTTTGATTGGTCCAAGTTTGGTTTTACTCACCCCTATCCATGACGGTGGTGCCCTTTTTTTGCAAGGTTCCACTAAGGTCAATTGGAGTGGTGCCTATGTTACGAGGCAAGCAGCTGCTAACGGTATTGTTGCCAATGGGCTTGCTTGTTATTGTATTGTGTAGGTAATAGTTGATGTTCTAGTAAGCAATGATTATGGCAAGCAACTTTATGTTAAAACTCTATTAAGACAGCATAATATAGATATGATGTGTTTTTGGAATCTCATTTAGAAGAATTTGCTGTCAACCGGATTCATAGGTTTTCTGGTCATGTGTGGAATATTTTTATGGTTCCTGCGATTGGATTATCAAGGGATATTGTTATTGTTTGGAAGAAGATTTTAGAATTTATAGATTTTTACCATCTTGATAGGCAAGTTGCTTTTAGAGTTATCTCTCTAAATCACGGCCCTTCATAGATTTTAGGAGTAGTTTATGCCAGCACTAATGTCTTCCAAAGACGGATCATTTGGTCTCAGGTTCAGAATATACTAATGCTTCATGTCCTTTTACTTCTAGTGAGAGATTTTAACTATATTATTAATGCTTCTAATAAAAAGATGAAAAGTTTTTTTGTTAATCAGGATGTTAAAGGTTTCGTACTTTTCTCCGGTCCACTGGCCTTATTGATCTTGATTTTCTGGCCCATCCTATACCTAGTGTAATAATCGTTTAGCTGCTATTAGGATTTGGGAGCGGATTGATCGAGTCTTTGCCTCTAACTCTTGATTAAATTTATATCCGAAATCCTCTATTACTCATCTGGATCGATTTGCTTCAGACCATTGCCCCCTTCTTCTTTATATTACTAAGAAAATCAATAGGGGACCTCACATTTTTTGCTTTGAAAAATTCTGGTTGACTTACCCAAAAATGATGGAGGTGATCCATCATACTTAGACTGGTTTTGATAATCATTCTCCTACTGAAAGGATTTCCTTGCTCTTAAATAAAATTCATCATGCTTTAAATTCTTGAAAATATTTTATCTGCAATTTGAACACCCATGCCCAACGGTTATACAATAGTATCTATGACTTACAACTTACGGAATCTCAAATTGGATGCCTACCTTCTAATCTTCGTCATATCCTATTATCCAATCTTAGGGACTATAACCAGATTTTACATCGCATTGAGCTCATGTGGCGCCAAAAATCTCGGATCATCTAGCTTAAGGAGGGTGATTCTAATATGAAATTTTTCTATTATTCCACCATTCTCTGTGGAAGGAAAATCATGTGCATGTTTTATATTCCCCTCAAGGAGAAATTATTAGCGATCTCTCGATCATTCAAGAGATGTTGCTTGATCACTTTTGTGATCGGTGGAAGGTGGATGATGAGGTCCCTCAGATGGACCTTCCTATTGTGCTACACTAACCCTACTCCTATTCAAAGCTTTTCTTAATCCAGTCCGTCACTGAAGAAGAAATTGAATCTGCCATAATAAGCATTGATCCAGACAAAGCCTTGGCCCTGATGGTTTTCCTACTTATTCTTTCACAAATTTTGGACTACTATCAAAGCTAATATTGTGAATATTGTTATTTTTCTTCGCTTTTGCCACTTTGCCTGTCTCTTGGACAAAAACTTATATCACTCTAATTTCAAAAAAAGATAATCCTCAAGTTCCTAATGATTATCATACTATCAGCCTTTATGACACGGTGTACAGGATTATTACAAAAATGCTGGTTGCAAGGCTAAAACTTGTTTTATCTGACATCATTCAAAGAATAGGGAGCCTTTATTTCTAATCGAAATATTATGAAAAAATCTTCTGCTAGGAGAGAAAATTATGCATTTTTTCACTATGGCTGCTCGCTCTAAGAAGCTTATGATGATCAAATTAGATATGAAAAAATCCTATGATAGAATTCACTGGCCGTTTCTCTTCAAAATCTTAAACCAGATGGGTTTCTTTGAGCAGTTTGTTTCTTAGATTCAGAGCTGCATTTACAATCCCCAATTCATCTTACTTATTAATGGATCCGAGATCACTCCTTTCACGGCTACTAGAGGTCTTAGACAAGGATGTCCGCTATCACTGTACCTTTTTATTATTTGTTCTCAAATTTTGTCAAATTTTCTTCACATTGTGATACAAATGCATCTTCTTCGTGGGTACAAAGTTTGAGGAGGTCCTGAAATATTTCACATTTTTTATGCGGATAATTGTTTATTGGTGGCCCATGCCTAGCTCCCAAACAGATGTGGTTTCATCTGTTAGCTATATCTATTAAATACTTATACTACTTATTCTGGCCAGTCTATTAATAGTACTAAATCTCATATTATGTTTTCGCTAGGTACGGATCGTATGGTCAGATATCAGATAAGGAAACTACTCTATATTATGAAAAAAAGAATGAACTGGCTATATTTAGGAGTTCTATTATTGGGTAAGATATCTACTGTTGATTATCAATTTTTCTTATAAAAATCTCAAATAGGATGGCCGCATGGAAATGATGGGTGCTATCTCTCATGGGAAGGATATGTTTGATACAATCAGTTTTGTATGCTATTCTTCTTTATACTCTTTCCTCAACACATATTCCTTTATCAATTCTTCGACAAATTGAGAAGAAGATTAGAGCCTTTTTTTAGGGACATTCCATTGATAGGCAAGCTTTTTATCCCATTGCTTAGGAGAAAGTCTGCATGCTTAAAGCTAAAGGAGGTCTTGGATTCTAGCCATTAACTCGCCATAAGTTGCTGTGTTTATGTAAGCTTGCTGCCCAGGTGACTTTGCAACCTTCTTTCTTGTGGGCCCAACTTGTTAGTGCAAAATATCATTTTCATGGAACCTGGTTTGATTATAAGTGTTATAGAGGTTCTTCCATTATTTGGAGGAAAATCTTGGAGGCTGTCTCACATTAAATTTCAGTTCCAATGATTGGTTGGATCAGGTGATTTAATTAATGTTTACAAAGAGCCTTGGATTACAAATATTCCCATCATGTTCTGGCCAACTTACATAAACATAGACAACTTAAATCTCAACTTACAAGTGTTGCATTTTATTAAGGCTGATAGATGTTGGGATTTGCAATATCTCTCTTTATTTTTTTCAATTGATCTAGTCAATCTAATTAGTACTATTCCTTTGGCCCAGGGTGCATGGCCGGATAAACTTGTCTGGGCATCATCTAAACGCTTGCAGGTATCTCTACAAGATATAAAAGGTCTGACCATTCCTAACTATTGTCATCCAGTGCGGGTGGACACCGAGTGGATTTGGGTATTGAAGATGCCTCCAAAAGTTAAAATATTTTTCTGGAAGCTTGTGTGGGATAGATTTTAGTGCAAAGCTTTGCTGGTACACTACAATATTATTGCTGCAAATATCCAGTTTTGCGATCTATGATTGGATCACATTGAGGATTGTGCACATGTGATCATACATTGTGACTTTGCGTGAACTTTTGACAGTAGATAAGTTGCATCTACCAAGTGAATCTATGTTTAATTCTTGCCGGTATGGAGCAAACAGCTTTCCAATGCTAGGGTAGAGAATGAACAAAATCAGCCATGATATATGCAGCTTGGTTGCTGTGGTGGGCCCAAAATGAATGGATCTTTAATAATTCTTATATGTCTATATCACAGCTTTTACGTAAGCTCTGGACTTTCTCTAAAGCAAATATAAGTTTACTCGCAAATAGCTTGCAGGCTCTGTGTCGATATTGGAGTAGCCAATTGCAGGAGTCATCCTTCTGTCACTCCCAACTAGTATCTTAGCTACCCCCTCCCGAAGGAGTCATAAAATAAATTTTGATGCATCAGTTAATGCAGATAACACGGCGGTCAGATTTGTCATTCGAAATCATGAGGCAGTCATACTTTGTATTGGAGGTAAGCTTATCTCTCCTTGCTCAGTTCTCATGGTGGAGCTTCAGGCGGCATGGTATAGGATTAAGATTGCAATATCGGAATAACATGCATCTAAAATTTGGTTGGAGGGAGGATTCGACTACAATGGTATCTTGGTTAAATAGTCACACATGTGAAAAGATTTATCATGTCCCTTAGGTAAAGAATTTATATCAGTGGAAAAGCTTGAGGTTATCTCATAAAATCTCACATACTTTTAGAGAAGCCAATCAAGTTGCAGATTTTTTGGCTAATAAAGCATTGCATGGGGATTTTCTTGGGCCCTCTGAGTCCATTGAACATTTTAGGTACAGATGTCTAATTCAAGCTGATGTGTATGGTATTCAGTATACAAGAGAAGTTTAGAGGATTAAAATTGCATATCTATCACTATCTTTTTTGGAGATGGGTTTTCGTCATAGTTCTTTTCATAGCACCCCACAGCAGAATATACTGTTGCATTTCTTTCAATCAGACTGGCATTTATTTCTCCTCCTCATGGGTACTTTAATTATTAATTCAGATAATTCTAAACTCATTCTAATGCAGCATGTAATGACGTGGATGCAGGATCAAATGAGGTACAAAACATGGCAGAAGAACGGCAAAAAGACTTGGCACAACATACTACAAGAAAGGCATATTTATACAAGGAGATGTTTCAACAAACATACTATTTTCAGCAATCAAATTCTAACTTTCTCTATAACTTTGTACCTACAGGTTTGTAGTACTATTACGGGAGTTGATCTAACCCTAGATTTTGGTGAAAGAGAGATGATCGGCTATATGCTTGATTTTTGCAGTCATAGGTGCCAATGGGATTGTTGTGCCATGTCACATGACTGGTCCACCTTTCTTTGTTATCCCACTCATTACTCTCAAAACAGGCAAGGTATGGATAATAGGTGCTTGTATAAGAAAGAAATAAGGGGAGGCAAAGAAAATAAGAATGGGTAGTGTGAGGGAGATTGCATATCAAGGTGGTGAAGGGAGAAAATAAAAGCGAGAAAGAAAGAAGGAAAAATAGCGAGAGTGAGATGATCATAAAATATAAAAAGCAGATAGGAAGAGTGTTTAAAATTGAAGGGTATGAACGGGAAGGTAGGCAATATCCATATACAGAAGTAAAAAAAGACTTCTTTTGCTCAACCACCATATCTATTAGGCGCTGTGGACTATCACTTAGCTTATTTCATAAATACTGACTTGTGTAGGCATTTGAGAAATCATGGTGATCTGTTAACACTCTTTTCATATTTTAACTCTGGTTGTTGTCCTTTCCTTGACGAGGATGTCTATAGAATGATGGTCATGCTTCAGCTCTATGTTGTTAAATTTCATGGTTTCTATATAACGGTTGTGCCTCAATATGGTCTTGATTCTATAGTGCGTGATCTATCGATAGATGCTTTCTATTGCTTCTATAAATCTGCATCTCAGCTATTGTCTTGCACCAAAGTCATAAAGCTATCTTCATATAATTGTCTGCGAATAATATTTTTACAGATGCACTGTGCTGCACATTATGAGGATATGAAAGAATTTGTTGTGTATGGAGGAAAATAAAAGAAAAAAAAGAAAAAGGAAAATCAAAAGGAAAAACAAAAAAAAGGAAGTTTGCTAGTAACCCTATTTGTTCATGGTTGCAGGTTCCGGGCTCACACTTTTCTGTGCTTTCTCCAGTTAAAATATCATCTATCTTGTTACTTCCACAGCATGGTCATAAACTGATCTATACTTGGCCAAATTTTATTCTCTCAGCAACAATACTATGCTATTCATTTCTTCATCCACAGGCTGTTGGCCCTTGGGGAATCAATTGCTGTACTTATGTATGCCTTCTTTTGGATACTTATCAGCAGTTGGCTTCTAGTATTATCGGTGGCAATTCAACTACTGGTGTTATGATGCAGAGCGGTTCTTGTGATCTTTCTAGCACATCAAGAGTTATCATTTTAAAGTTATTGTGCTCAATCAATTTGTCAGTATCTCTGGATCGGTTGTTTTTCTTCTGCCATTATCAATGAGGGGTTCCATTTATTTCTCCAACGGCCTACTGACAACTTTTAAGATCATATGGTTTTTCACTCAGTGGGTTTGTTTGCCTGATTTAATATGCTACTTCATGCTTTGCAATGGATGCTCTATTGCAATACAAAGCTTCAAGTAAGAAGGCAGAGTCCTGCCATGGGTGTTGTTTTTTCTACTCCTACATTACATCATCATCATCATTCACTTTTTTACCTTCTTTCGGGCATCAACTTCATATATTCGGGTGTCTCAATCTGCTTCCTATAATGCTGGTCCAAAAATTGAGTAACTCTTGCTCTACACAGCAACAGATTTTTAAGTCCCTTGGAGATGAGATTGCTTCATTTCAGTTGTGTTTTCCATTTTGGGTGGAGATTTTTCTGTTCATCCATCTACGGAGCTTCTCTTTTTTATTTTAGTGATATACTTATTGTTCTGGATAGCTTTTAGCCAAAACTGTTTCTTAGCACCTCCTTTTTACATTCTATCTTGTAATACATCATTGCTTTCTTCGGTCTGCTCGTTGTTCATGTTTTGCAGGCCTCTTTTGTACCTGTATTGCCACAGTTCTTGCTTTAAATAAAAAGTTTATCCCTTTACCCCAAAAAAAAAAAATGGTATAAGCTTGATCTCAATGCAATCCCGGCATAAGAGCCACAGCAGTTTGGTGGAGAATTTGGAAAGCATAACATGCTATACGTTCAAATCCAAAGCAATATGATCAGGATTAAGGAGGTATTATCTCTTTGGGGTCTATATAGATGGTTGGGCCCAAGATTCTATGAAATTCATGAGTTGGGACCAGTTCAACCACCACAAAGCATTGAATTATAGGTTGGATTATGCCTATATTTACGAGTATCTAGAATTATCTTTTGAGGTCATTTTTAATCCCTATGGGATTCAAACTAGTTCACTCAAAAGATAATCTCAAGTACTTGTAAATATAAATCTATCCTAATCTATAAAATCCAATATTTTAATGGTTATACTGGTCCAACCCATGAATCTCATGGAATTTTTGGCCTAACATCCAATCAGTCCCTTGCGTCTTAAAGTTTGGTTACAATAGAGTAGATTGGTATGTTTAAATTGGAAAAGAAATCGGTTATGAGGTGGTCTCTGCATCTTATACCATCTGGCGCTTCATTTACTCTATGAAATGTTCGATGGACTTGCACACCTCCTCCAATAAATATTAAAGAATTACAGTTGAACATTTCAAAGGAATGAAATAAAGCATGAGCAAAGTACAAGCTGATCAACTTGAATTGGACAGAACGGTGCATCATTTTACGCTTGCAAGGTGTGAAGGATAACATTTGAGAGGGCAGACTATTCCAAGGAAGATGATGTTGATTATACTGGGACAACAGATAACTAAGCAGAAATGCGAAGGATAATGTTTGAGAGAATGCAAGCTATCCAAAGAAGATGATGTGGATTACAGTTGGACCAGAGACCAAAAAACTAAATAGAAAGTCTCTGAGAAACTAAATAAGTGGTGTTTTCCACAAAAAAGACCATACTAATGAGTGTATCAAGCTTTGGTTCAGCACCGACATAATTCCAGAAATCACTATCGATCAAAAGCTAGGGATGCTGTTTATGAAGTTTACAGATTAGATAATTCAGTCGATGAGACAAAAGCAAAACCATATCAGTTGGAGATTCTCCAGAATTACAACGAATGCCTCCTTACCACAAAAATAATGGCTAATGACACCTCTCACGCATTCAGCATGAGTTAAACATCTATTTTCTCTTTACCAAACCAAAAACAGCGATAAGATGGAAAGGACTACTTACCTCAATCAAAAAAATCACATCATGTGTAAGATATAAATACCTTTGATCTAAGCAACACCTAATTCATGACATGATCGACCAACATCGCATGCTTTGAATTTTGTCATATATGAGAACCTTCATAATCATTAATACTGGTGATAATGACAATAACCAAATCACATCCCATGAAGATGGATCGGTTACATGGCACAAACATAAACAAGAAGGCTCTACAGAAAAAAAACAAAACAAAAAAAAACAGAGGACTTGAGAAGCGTTTCACAGGTTGCCAACGTATTTGATGATTATAAGATTATGTTAAAGATAATAAGTTGCTAATTGCATGACTATATAAAGAAATATGGATGCTATAGCTAAGTATGATGTGAGAGACTTGCAAGCTATCTGATTCAAGTAAGACAAGCTCACATCCACACTACAAGAGGGCCACGGCACACCAAATAACAAAACTAAATTTGAATCAACAGCAGGATTAAGATTAAAAGTGTCTTTTAAAAATAAAGATCAGTTTTAATCCAATATGCTGCTCTTGATTCAAAATTACTTTTGTTGATTCATGTGTCCTTTGCCTCTTATATTCTGGATGTCATATACTAATTTTAAATGAATGCAAAATTTATGCCAGCATCAATGAAAAGGTCTTATGGACCTTTTAGGAAATTCTATGGGAATACATATCTGAAACCCATGTCAAGGAAGAGTACATGATGATAATCTTCTTGGCAACTGTGAGTTTGCTGCCTAACAGAGAGAATAACATTAATTGGTATCTGAGTACATTTGCATCATATGAAAATGGTTCATTCCAGCTTTGAAGTTGTCCGAGGTTGATGCGCATTCCACTGTAACAACATCCACACAATTGATGTACCTAAATGAATAAGAAAGACAATGTCACTAGATAAAAAGATGAGAAGGACAATGTAACAAGCTAAAACAACAAATAAAATCATCATGGAGGCATAGATACTGATTTGAGAGAATATCCAACAGAACTGAGTACATATAATGAACTGTTATGCAAGTACAGCAGAGAATACAGAGTCTCCTGTCCAGCCCACTGTTTGTTGCTGAATCGGTCATCTCAATTTCTAGTTTAATTTTATAAAATAGTTGTCGACATATCTGGAAGTAGGTTGCTTGTGGATGAGAACTCATAGATAACCAATGTTAAATGAATTTCCAAATCAACTCAAATAGGACGAGCCTATAATCTTAACTTGAACATTGGAAATGCATGGAGTCATCGGTGTGTATGATATTAACTTCATAAGCAATGCAAAAGGCTAACCTACGATGTTAAAGACACCAGAGTACAAAATAAAAATCAGAGATCATATGTTTGTGTAACTTTATGTATGAGAAAACTTCATTGAATGAATCCTCAAATTGTAGTTTTTTCTAGGCGTTCTGGCTCCAACATGAATCATAATTATACATCTTCATCTGAGTTTACATAATACATGATTGTCTGTAAAGGTTTCCTCTGATTTTGTATGTTCTTGAAAAAGATGCATCTCACAAATGATTCAGGTCTCATGATTTCTTGCAAGAGATCTTCACTGGAAATGATCACAGCAAACCTATGGAGGAAACCATAGGCCACAAATCGCTGCAATTTTTCAGACGACACCCATACAAATAGGGGATCTTAACGGCAGCTAGTTCAGGACAAGAAACCTCTACTCAAGTGGAGAGAAGAAAGTGGGAAAGGAAAAAAAAAAAGAAGATAATCTGAGTTGAGTCAATTATTAAAGATCCAATTCTGATATCATTAAATATGGTACTTTTATAGGAAATAGTTTTCAATTTTTAATTCATATTACATGCCAAACTGAGTTGGTTTAGCATTCAATACAACATATTAGTTCTGATTAAATTTATGTCACATAGCCACACCATTAATGGCATGTTTAGTAAAGACAAGATACTTATTAAATTAACATTTAGTGTGCAGGCATTTTACCTCTTACACTAACAGAAAGCCTAAGCAAGATGGTTAAGAGGAAGCACCCATCAATAGTGGGATCGAGGAGAGGATATTGGCACTTCACATTACACAAGCTTGTATTCTTTCTCATGAGTTAAGCTTAGTTGATTGTTCTTGGATTATTGTGGACAAAATTTCAGACATTCAGAGGAATGGAGTCTAATATTCTTTCCTGGGTCTAGGCCACAATGCCTTCTGCTGCAAAACTCACCACTGGAGATTCACCTCTAGTACAATTTGGTTATGGCTTCTTAATATTTTCTGCCTCATCCATACCATAGCAGTAAATATAAAACAACGGGAAACTGAATAAATAACAAGTGGGTAAATGGCTTGTTAGGCATTTTATGCATACATACATATGCATTTTTTAGTTTATGCCCAAACAGTGAAGACTCTAATGTGCTCCATAATGCAGTTTCAAAATATATTTGTACAATGTCTTAGCTGACAAGTGCTTGATATGGGATGAAGTGTGGAGAGTTGAGTCAGTACACTAATACTAAAGGATGAAAAGAGGCCATGATAAGATTGTTTCGATTCTTTATGAGGGAAAGGGGCATGTAAGACACCATGACCTATTGGTATTACTGTAGAGAGTAGAGCTTTTTTCTGTAAAGCTTCGTTAGTAGAGCTTTTAATAAAAAGTTTTAAAGTTTAGTAACTACATTTTTGAAGTGCTTTAAGACTTTAACATCCATTTGGTAATCAAACTCAGAAAGTGCCTTTGGTAACCGAACCTGGGTCTCTCAAGAGAAAACAACTTCTCAATGCATCTTAAGTAAAGCTTTTGCCCAAAAGCTACAAATTAGAGCTTTTATCTAGAAGATGTTTTTCAGCTTCTAGAAGAGCTAGAAAGCTGTTTCTAAATTTCTACTAAACACCTAAAATCACCAAAAGAGATTATAGCCCTTTAAGGAGTGCTTTTTGTGTAACACCCCGGCCAAAAGTTCAAAGCCCATATAAAAGCCCATAT
>KE505335.1:0-12671 GCA_000441515.1 Elaeis oleifera | reverse complement strand
CCTTGTATATTCTTTAGGGCTTGCTCTAAGGAGTGTGCGGCCATCACGTATCCGATCCGGATGTTGGATTCGGGGCGTGACATTTTGACCCTCTAAAACAAATGCCAAATGGGGCCTACATTTCATAGCATTCTTTTGGACACTATCTTTCCTCACCCCTAAGCCTAATGGTGATATCAAACTGAGTTGGGGATTTGCTTCACATTTGGTACTTATTGAGAAGCTAGCCTTTGGATGGTTCAGCACTTTGACTAGTCACCAACGGATCATGGTTTGAAGGGGAAAAAAAAAGACTTTACTGAAGGTCAATATTAATCAAGGCTAAATCAAGATGTAGTGATGTCATGGACCTCATGGCTAATAAAAACTCATAAGAATGAAAGAAAGACAAACTAGCAATTCAATTTTAATTACATCCTTGTGAAAGGAGAAATGAAACAACTAGCATTTAACACTGATATTTGGAACATATCATGGCATATTATTGTGGCAAATGGCTAAGCATACCCTAAACTCATTCTGCAGTGCATTGATATATGTGCTTTTCAGGTGCCCTCAGAAAGTTTCTAGAACCATATCCATATGTAGAACCTATACTGAAAATACACCTGACATTAAATATCCTTCTTCTTTTCTTTTTTTTTAGCTGTCAGAGAGGATTTGATGACCCAAAAGTTAAGAGATATGTTTCACATTTTATCTATTAGTAATCTAGGAAAAGAAGCTCAAATGGGTATAGCAACATTAACAACAGCATAGCCAGCTTGTTAATTGCAACCATGAGGAAAATGACTCCATCCTTTGCACAAAATCAACCATAAAGTATCTACCTAGTCTTGTAACTAACACAAGTAGAGGACCTATCTACGCCTGTAACTAATGCATTTGTGCATGCTGAACATGTACTGAGATTGCTAGTAATTGGCAAACTCATTCACATGCATGTGGATGTACAGATATATCAAACATGATTATGTAACCATAAAAGACTAACATGAAGTGTGCACTTTCTGCAAATCAATGTCAAAATTTGATATTGATGTGATTAAGAATGTCTCCTAAGAAGTATTCAATTAAGAAAGACATCCTCTTTATCCACTAAAATTTTATAAGAGTTACAGGGTGAGTTAAATGTCCAAGATGCTGGACAAGCATTAAGATGAAGCAGAAATCCTTTCTCAAATAGGTCACAAATAAGATCAAAGAATTCCTGGTTTCAAAATTTCCATGCTTATGAAAATTGCAAACATACCCTCATAATTCCTTTTGCCTCATATCATTTAGCTTCTATCATATACATTGATTCAAACAAAACTGAGTATCCAAATACCAGCTGGCAATTCATGCTAGGCCAGTATGAGCAGCTGATGCCTGTCGGCACCATTTGGTGATGTTAAGTTCATGCCTAGTTAGTATATCATTTATGACAGATTAGCCCATCTGGAAACATTTCAGGAAGAACTAAAGAATCAATAAGAAAATATAGATGGATTTTAAGATCTACAAAAGCTGAACTTGCTGCAACTAGATTAGCCAAAGACTATTTTTTTTTAAAAGAGAAAACACTTATTCATCTTACATTTCTAGGTTAGATGTTTCCAACAGATGATTTCATACTGCAGGTCAATTGGGAATGTTTAGCTTAGAGAATTGAAGTATATGCAAGGAATAGTGCATATTTCTGATTTAATATCTTTTTAGGCTTAAGAAACAATAATTAAAATTTTAAAGAAGGAAAATAGAATCTGTCATGGTTCTCGACAGACATAGTTGGGCAACTTAAAGGTGTAAAATTTTAAGATGATATTAGGTGTTTTAGCATATCTTAATAAGAATTTCATAGGATAAAAACATAAAGTTGGTTTGCTTAAAACATAAAATGGATTAAACATGGATTAAAACATATCTCCGTGAGTATATGTTTATATCATGAATTCAACATGAAGTTCCATAGTTTGCTTAAAACATAAAAGTCTATAAGTTGGTTTGCTTTTAAGCATCACAAAACACAAAATTTTATCATTTCATGGAAAGAGCAAAAAGGTAAACGTGTTTGAAATGGATTTATAGATTTCAACACAGAATTGATAGCTAATGTGATGGAAAGATGATAGTGAGGTACCTGCAAATATTCCAACAGTTATAAGGTTTGATGCAGCCATTGTATGGTATATCAAATATTCAGTGAGAAAATGACCAAAGGCATAAATGAATGATAGAAAAGTAGCCAAATAAAGAGGCTTATTCTCAAGGTTGAATGCACAAAGAAACAGAGAGTGCAGGTCAGAAGGGTCCAAATTCCAAATGTCCGCCCATGGACATCAGTCACTACAAATTAAACAAAATGCCCGTTAGAAAAGACTATAATTATCATTCATCAAACAAAAGAAATAAAACAGGTACAGAGTTATATGGCAGATGCACACTATTTGCTGAAACAAGGAGAAAATATTTCATGAAATTTAGTCATGCACTCAGAAAAAAGCAAGCTTAATGACTGATTTCCCAATGTAGCACCAACCAGTGACAGTTGTACTGCTTACCAGCCCTTTTGATCAGTTAGTTAGCGTAATTATATTAGCAAAATAGCTATTATAGGAAGTCCAAAGAACAAGGAACATGGCATACGAAAGATTTAAAGGTGCTTTATCATTTAATATTATCAAGAATATGGTATCATGAAGCATGCTATTCTTTACAATTAATTGATACCTAAATGTCATGGTGCCATGTATAAAAAGTTATGAAATTGTTCAACATGATGTCTGGTCATAAAAATTTGCCCAATTCCTTGGTGAGCCTTCTCAACTTAGACCAATGCATTCAAAAACCTCACAAATCAATGCATCAAACTTATGCATATTCAGTTTCACCAACTGTCCCACAATACAATAAAGTCAAGAATTCTCCTAGACAAAATAATAGTGGACTTCCAATAGATGTAAAATCATAAAGAAATCAAATGAAAAGATTACATCATAATGGTTTGACCATATAAAGTGTCAAAAGGTATCATGGAATACCGTAATATTTCAAGTCTAGCCCTAGAAGATCCCAAAAGACCTATTAACACCTATTAGAGAAACAAATAAATGAAGCCTTCTTGTTGTTATTAAATCATCCCTGTGGGAAAGCTTCCAAAGAAGAAGCAAGGAAGATGACCATTCCTCATCCTTGAAAATGGTCAAAAAGCTGTATTGTTGCTTGAATGACTTACTGGATGAGAAATGCAAGAAACCATGGAGATTGTTGTCATCCTAGTGAAGTTATATCTATTGCTGGCCCTAAAACTGTATTTCAAGAGGATTGAACCACATTAATCATATGGCAGTTTTTCTTTCTTTTCTTTTTTTTTTATTCAGAGGAAAATGTAAGCACCAGAATGCCTTGAACAACTCCTTATCCTTGTGTTCATAAGGATTCCCGTTTGATAGCATTTTAGCCTTTTCCTGGTCCATATCTCATATACTACAGTAATGCAAATAAAGGTGGAATTTGACTTTTCTTGGTCCATATCTCATATACCGTAATAGTACAATAAAAGTGGAATTTGATATGCTGAAGGTGTGGCTTTTAATGCATTTGAAGTAAAATAAGACTCAAAATCCCAATCCAAGTAGAAGGAGGTTTTAATTATGTTTACATAAAAACACTAATGCACAACCATTTGTCCAGATATTCTTCACACCCTGAGAAATTTTTTCATGAAATACAGAAATAGCTATAAGATTTTCAGCATTACATTTATCTTGAACTGCTAGCAGACAACAAGGCAAGTTCATGTGGTTATAGTTAAAGACTAGCAACATTATCAATATTAACCTCACAAAACAGAAGATTATTAGCTTTCTTTAAAGTGGGATAAATTTTATTAGCATAACAGCTTCCACCTAGAGCTTCACATTCTAATCATTGCTTGATCCATGATTTTAAAATAATTTTAAAAAAGGAAAAAAAAAACAACAACAACAACAGTTCAGGCATCTGGGTGCAAATTTGTTTTACAGTACTAGTGAATAAATTCCAAGGGCAACTTATTTCATCCATTATGTTGTATATCTCATTTTGCACTCATTTATTAAATAAATAAGACAACCAGGTGAGGTAAAAGGATATGCCAGATGGAAGCAATAATTTAAACCCAAGGAACTCGTACATTTGGAAGTTAGTCCACATGTCACAGGTAAAGCATATGCAGTAGTGATCTGATCACTGAATCCAGTGATTTGTCATTCCAAACTACCTTCAAGTAACCAAGGACACATCCTGCATTTTATGGGGTCATCTTAGAAAGAGCAACAAGTTTCATCCATTTCTTGTTCTTTTAGGCTAACTACCTAAACCTTCATTCTACTATTAATTCTCCTTTTCTAATCTACCACAATAAAGGATTCCTTGCTCTTATCATCTGTAGCCAAATAATTAAACAAATACAATTTGAAGCTTAATTAAAAGGACTACTCCCAAGGACCACAGACACTTGTAGCTCCACACAAAACAATATTGCATACCTTAAGCAACTTTGACAACTGATATAATTCTGTCAGTCTTGTCCCAGGATCATAAATGTAATAAGAATCTTATTAACCCTTTGAACGAAACCTCTACAACATTTTTTTATTAATTAAGATCTTCCTCTGTGGCTTTCCAAAGCCTAAACAAAGAGAACATGGTTGTATCCACGGTCTCAACCAACTCCTCCAGACAGACTTCACCTGCAAAGTTCTGATATGACCTTGCTTGCAAAAAGACCTCCCTTGAAATTTGTGTTAAACTGCAAAGGAAAAGCATCACATAGTTCATATCCAAAAGTGCACTTCACAGAAGGAACATGTTGTTTGAGGCAATTGAAGCAAAGTACTATTTATTATGATTTATGAACCTTCACAAGGATTTCAATTTATTCATCCCATTTGATCATTCCCATTCCAAAATTCATACAAACTTGTTGGTTGAGCTATACCAAAGCATCCAACCCATGCTGCTCCTGCCTCAAATATATCTTATTTCACTTGACAATCTCCTTGCTCAGAACTTAAAATCCTTCATCTAGAGTAGCTTGCCCCATTGTGCCTTCCGGTATTTACCGACACATTGTGTCACAAAATAAGAACACATAGTAACAAAATGACGTCCGTGATTATAACTCAATAGTATAAAAATTTGGTGAACGGTAGATAACTACAAAATAAAGTGCTGCACATATTTGCAAGAAATTCGGCAATGTCACCAGACTGTGCAAAGATTGATCCCTAAAAGCTCGAAGTAAAGAAGTGCGAGTGTAGCACGAAGCTGAGCACACAAGATATACAGCATACGGGACAATTGTAGCGAATCGAAGTGAGATCTGGGAGATCTAAGAAGTCATTTGAGCAAGCCATGGATGTAACAGATACACAACAAGAGCTGCATTAGAGAGAAGGGGCAAGAAGATGGAGATAATACACACTTTGGGTTGGAGAAGACGGCGAGGCGGAGAGCCCAGATGTCGAAGAAGCCGAACCAGACGGAGGCGACACGGAGCGAGCCCACCAGCATCAGCCACAAACCCAGCGCCCTCATCTCTCGCTTTCTCTCAAAGGCAATTTCGCAAACAAGTTGCGAGCGGAGAAAAGGAGGCGGTGCGTTTATCGGATGGAGAGATCTGCGCGTCGACGGTCCACGCTGAAATGGCCTGCTTTATTTAGTGGCTACCGCTAACACGGTAGCATGAGAACCCTGCCACCGCTGTCGGGTTTTGCCACCGTACAGCCAGGGGGGGTGCAGTACGGGGTGATGGTTTAAGATTAACGGTGATGCGAATGAAGGTGACAAAATTAGTGTATTTGGTTGTACCAGATGATCTTGCAGGACAATGACCTCACATCCTTCCACTCCTAAAATCACCTTCTAATCTTATGATCTTAAACCCGTGATGGCGATTGGTTTCCCAACAAGTTTCCAAGCTGACCCCAAAGAAGTGATTTTAGACTAAAATTTGGAGAAAAAATATTTTAAAAAATTGATATATCAGTATATAATCAATATATTATATCAATATTATAATATATTATATTATATTGATATTATATATATAATATCATGATTTGTATTATATTATATATATTATTAATCAATTATATTTTATAATTATCATAGTTTTATCTCCCATCTCAATAATCTAGCTTCCGATTGAGAGTAAGCATTTTATGTATCAAGTTTGATGAAACTGGAGCAGGCAAGAATCGTTTGACCCTTGCTAGACTGGATAGAGTTTGGGTGTTATAAATTATAAATGATGGAGATGCAAACAAAACAAGCATAATTCAATCAAAACATGGATAAGTAGGCCAGAAGATCAGCCCTTGACTGTGATTAACAACAAAGCATGTGAATCAATCTCAAGTGTATAAGAGTGTATTTTAGGCTAAGGCAAAAGTGATAGCGATGCTAAGACTGATGGAATATGATTATCAATCCTAATAGAACACTCATGCTAGTGAATATGTATAGCAGAAGTATGGTTGGTGATAGTTACTAAACCATCAAGAGTGGTAGCTAGACGTAGATAACCACCATTAGAGTGAGCAACCATCATGTTTAGGGCAGTTATTATATTTTAGCATGCATAAGTAAAATTGTACTCTGTAGGAACCTTTTGACGATTAATCAATGAATTTTATCTTATCTTATTTTTACCGGTTAGTAATTTTTATCTAAGGAGTAGCTATAATTTAGTTTTCACGGTCATAGTCCAACACTACATCTCTTTACCATGATCGAATGCTATATCTTTTATCCCCTGTCTATATCTTCTTTGAATAGTGGTGTGATCATGATGAATGTTCTTGAAGTCAAAGTATCTAGACCCACATTATTCTCTATCCTCCCTTCGATCGTCATCACCTTTTCGACTGATCTAACATTGGTGGCACATGCTCACATACATCTATCCATGCCATTTGGCTAGTCACTATTCTCGTCAGGAATACTCAAATGAAACTCTACTAACAGATCCCACAATACATCCAGATGTGACAAAAAGAGCACCAATAAATAGAAATATGTTATTATACTTTATATTTATTATAAATTATTTGATATGTCACTTATGTTTGCCTTATTTTCCTAATCAAAATAAATATTTGTACTAAAATAATAATATAATATAAGTACAAATAAAAATATTAATTATATAATCATTACTATATCTCTATACAATTAATAATTTGGCTATCAAAAATTATAACTAGTCTGCTCAAATAGTTCTACATATAAATTACATGGACTTGCCATTGGCCATTTGTGTATTTTTTTTATGATTTATTTGAGAATTCTATTTAGTAATTGTAAAATATATGAAATATATTATGGATAGTTTTGATATTATAAGGTCAGTGATCTTAGTTCTTAGATATAGCATACTAAATAGGATACCAATGGATAACTAAGGATTTTTAATCCTTGCTGGCAATCCAAATAAAGCCAAGATAGGCCTGACATAATTATCTTTGATTGAAACCAAATCATTCCAACTAGATCTATAATTTAACAGATCCAGTTCAAACTTAAATTATTTGTTTAACCTAATTAGATTTGTTTAATAATTGAACTTGATTAGTTTGACTAATTTATGACATATTTGTGGCTCCTTTGGAATCTATCTAACTTCATTAAAATGGGCTCATAAGTCACCGTACACTTGTCCTGACTTGACATGTTTTTTAAACAATTATACAATCAAGTCGAATAACTTATCAAATGCATCATGTTCAAATTTTTGACCTATTAATAAGGAGATTAAGTTCAAGTTTATAATTTTTCTCTAAACCAACATCAGCTCTATCAAGTCCATCTTTCTCGATTCTTTGCTAAACCTAAGCAAGTATTTTGGTTCCAACTTCTCAATATTTTTAATCAAATCCAATCCTCTTGTTGTACTAGGGTGATTGCCAGAGATCCATATGACTTGTATAAAGGGGAGCCTATGGGGATATTAGATGATACTTGGATTTAAAAATTGGGGTTCATCCCAAAGTGAGTCTCTTTTTTTGGAAGGTGGCATAGGGCCACTTGCCGACTAAAGAATTATTGAAGGACCGGGCAATAGACATCTCTCAACTTGCCCATGCTGTAATAGTGACATTGAGACTGTTGGGCATGTTTTGTTCTAGTATTTGAGGGTGGTGCAGGTGTGGCATCTCACTAATTTTTTTTCGGTGATTACTCAAGGGGCGACTCCAGCCTAGTTCTTCATTGAGGCCTTTGCATAGGAATATGGGGAATGAGTCCTCTAGATCATGAGGCATTAGAGCAACTTACTTACATTGCCTATAAGATCTGGCTCGCTAAGTGTAGCCATGTATTCAAGGTAGCAGGCAACCAATGAAGTTTATTCTATAGAGAGTTTAATTTAGGCAACCGAGGTCACTAATCTTCTTTCAATGGAGCAACCTCAATAGCTCGAGATACCTGGGACTCCCCTTCTGCTTATGGAGCGAACCTATTAGTTTCATTACCTGAGAGAGCCTACCTCTGAGTTAAGATTAATTTTGATGGTAGTGTAATTGGTAATAGTGGTGATGCCAGGTTTGTGATTTGAGGTCCAGATTCAAACATGCTGGTGGCTAGTAGGAGTCATGTATTTGACATCTTGATTTTTGGAGTTGATTTGAGGTCTATCTATGTAACACCCCAAATCAGCAAAGTGGTAATGTAAGAGATTTACAATTGTATTTAGTATTCATGTATGTGTAGTATAGCACTTCATCATATATTTGAGCATTTAAATGCTAATTAGGCAGTGGTAATGAAGTATAAATTTAGTTGTTAATCAAGAAGAAAAATGATTGAAGAATGAGATCAATGATAGTGGTACTAGAGTTTAATTTGATGGTTATTGAGCATAAAATGAGTGATATTTTGAAGGATAATTGAGGTAATATATATGTGAGTGGTAATTTTGAAGTATAAATCAATGATCAGTAGTAAGTTCTAAAATCTAGAGGACTGAATCGATTTAGTTTTAAGAAAGATCGACTTAGTCACAGAAAATCATACGTATATCAGAAAAAATTATGATGACACGCTGGTTAGTCGATCCAATTTCATGGTGAGTCAGCTAAGTTTTGGACTGAACCGGCTCAGTCTTAGGTAAGTCAGCTAAGCTGCGGGAACAGCAAAGAGACAAATTTGAACCTAGATGTTTAAGTTGAGATCTAAAAAGTAATTTCAATGAGGTGACCTAGCAACTTGATTAAATAAAGAAAGAACTAAAAATTCAGTGGGGCAACACCTCAGCATATCTAAATTTTATGGGATTTTTATGGATTGATACCTGGCAAACAGCTTTCTTAGTTTATTCAATTTTAAAGGGCTATCCATCATTTTTTTATTTATTTTTTATGTTGTTTGGGTTCTTTAGTTAAATGAAAAGGATAGAGGAGAGGAGGGTTGGAAAAGATGATATGCTCAGCTAGAAATCAAGAAGAATTCAGCTGAAAAAGATGAATTAGTGGAAGACCAGTTTGATGAAGGAAAGGTTGCTGAATCTATTTGATGGCAGCAAGATTTTAATCATTTGAGGTAAGAATTTTAATCTCTAAAGTGGATACAAACTGAATCTTGAGTCATTACTATCATGCTTGATATCTTGAAAAATTAAAGTATACATTTAAACTTGAGTTTGAGGGTGAATTATGGTTAATTTGCTAGAAATTGCTTAAACGATCTTAGTAATTAGTTGAAGTTGTATTGGTAGTTGTAGAATTCTAGCTAATTAAGATAAGAGTTTCAAACTCTAGACTAAACTTAAATGAAATACTGAATGATAATTAGGAGACCTGATGTTCTAAGTGAATTGAAATATATAGTTTGTAAACTTAAATTGAAAATTTATGTGGTTGCTGGTTTTATTGAACTATATAAGCAATTTTAGCAATTAGATGATATGATTGTGTCTGCTGAATTTAGGATAAGTTAGGAAATTGAAATGCGGACAAATTGCTAAAATATTCGAGTTTATAGTGAAGTTTAGCTAATCCTAAGCAAGGCAAAACAAAATGGAATGAAAGTAAGAATTAGGAGAGCTAAAGAATAAACCTAAGGAGTAAAACAATCAATTCTATATTCGTGTACTATGTAGGTGTTGTGTTAATCTGTATGTATCGACCTTATAGGATAAGAAAGAGAGCTTAAGGAGAGCTTAGGAAAAGTCAAGCATCAAAGGAGTTCAATAGCTATTAAGAGGTGAGTGGGTGATCCTATCTAAACTTGATGTTTTCTTTTGGTATTTACTATGAAAGCAGCTAATTTTAAAAGGAGTAAATTTAATTTCTATTGTTCTTTAGCTTATATATGTATATACAAGTATGGAAACAAAAAATGATCTTATATAACAAAGTTGTTCAGAATATATATACATGTTTATGTGTAACCAGTTTAAACAACATAATATTTTGATTTGATAATGATTTGAAACAGTTTTTCATTATTTGAAATTCAACTTTTCAGTATTTGAAATTTTATTTAGCATTAAGTAAAAAGATTATCTATGGGAGTAATCAATCTATCGGATGTACTTTAGCATCAGCATCAGCATCAGCATTAGCATTTCATATAGCATATAAACAACTGGCATCTCTTTGCGAAACAGTGTGCTCATGGGGGCTCAGCAATATCAGATACTCCGTATCGACTGTCCATGGTAGGGGTGTACTGTGGGATAGTTGATGGTAGCCCAACAACAGTATAACTCATTATTGGTACATTAAAGTTTGAAAGTGTATTAGAAGTTTCAAAGTTTCAGCAATAGCATAATTTATTATCTGGTTTACTCTTGTTCAGTATATTAAAATTTGAAAGTATATCAGTAGTTTCAGCTCTATATGCTATATCCAACTTTATGTGTTATACTTAGCTCTATGTGTTATATTAAATATATAAGTTAAGTATTTTATTTTTTCATTGTTAGATGGTCTATTCACTCATTGAGATTTAGGTCTCACTCTCTCTCACTTCATTTCATTGTAGTTTTGGAGCATGATAGTCAGAATAAAGATAAAGCAGCAGTATTTTCTTCAGTACTTATACCGGAAAAGAGTTAGCTATGTTAGCTAATGATGGAAATATGTATATATATTTAGAGATATTTTATAAGTTTGAGCTGGTTAAGTCTGAGTGTGAGAAAATACTTTTGTAATGTATTATATGTTGTGTTGCAAATCAGAAAATATTGAACATATTCTTGTTTAAGAATTATATGTACAAAGTAAGATATGATGAATGATATCTTATGTTGATCTTTGAACAATGTTGAGTTAAATTGAGATATTTGTGTTAGCAGATTGAAAGATTGATTAAATTGATCAGCCTAGAATGTTAACAAAGTTCTTCTTAGCTATTGTTTTGTGGTATCCGCGCTCGGTATCAGGAGTGGGGTGCTACAATCTAAATTGGCATCACCTATGTGAGGCGAGTCCTTGGGGCAGACTAGTTGATCATTGAAGGTGACTCTACTACAATGGTTATGGGGATTCAGGGCCAAGTGGAGGCAACACACTCCCATCCCCTTCTATATGATATCTGAAGGATTGTGAGGGGCATGCCACCTTAGTTATTAGGCATATTTATCATGAGGCAAACAATAATGTGGAATGGGATGCCTCTTTTGTGGCTTTGCATTTAAGAGATGTTTTACAAACCGATACATCAGCTACTCTTATTGCTTTTCATGATATTTTATTTTTGGTTTTATTGGATGTTTTCATATAAGACTTGCATGATCACTCCAATTGTACGGAAAAAATAATTAGACCTTATATCAGAATGAGGATTCCATATATTTTCATCTTGGTTTTTCTTCCCAAGATAGATTGATGAGTATAATAGAAATTCTATCTTTTATTTCGATAATTATTTTCAAATTATGTGTTAGATTCCTTCGTACACTAAATCCCGTCTCATATGCATATTTATCGTAGACTTCATATGCGCATTCAATGTAGAATTTAATCTCAAAAAAAAAACCCTCTACTTCAAATTTTAGGCCAACTTTTGGAATCCATTCTATGATTGTTATTTGTTTCGGTTCAACTGTCTCATTTTCTAGATTGTACATGTTACTAATATACACTTAAATGAATAAAATCAATGATAAATGGGTAAGAAAAGTATTTATTTGATAAAGCAAACTCATAGACCAATATATGAATAACTTAACAACATGGATAGATATCAAACATGTGGGTGGATGCTATATATAGTTTGATGATAGTTGCATCACTTAGTATAAGGCTAAATGAGTTATAGTAAATATTTAGTTTGCAAACACATAGCTTTATATACATCATATATATATACTTAGTGTGTACAGTTATCTAATATAGGGATGTAAGCTATGTATATAATTTAATGATACTTAGGGAACTAGGGAAAACAACTATATATGTCATAATAAATATTTAATTCCCCAATATATTTATTGGTGAACTTAGGAAAGAACATAACATCCCAATGTTACGTGACACGAGCACATGCACCTATATACATATATATAAAGATAAAAGCATGTATACTTCATATATGTATATATTTTATTAGTTTCATACAAGTAAACAGTAAGGATAGACTTAGCACCCTATGAGTGATAAGTGAAGTCATAGGATATGTTGCTGCAAAAATCTGCCGGCGTC
>KE505334.1:309258-336222 GCA_000441515.1 Elaeis oleifera | reverse complement strand
AAAAATAAAAATTATATAAATGATATATTTCATATCAAATTTTCTGCACCGCCTGCCAGAAAGAATTTCTCTATTAAGAAACAACGACCCATGGGCGCACCTCCTTGCATTTACATGGCTACACGTCTGCTCACCTACCGTGGGATGAATAAAACGGAAGTTCTCGTACTCCACGTTAGCTGATCTCGGGTCAACGGAGGGAAACCCACCGAACGCGTCGCTCACGCCTGCCGCCGACCTGGACGCACCAACTCCCGCTCGCCCGTAGTCGCAGTGGAAAACACCGGTTTCTCACTTCGTCCAAACCACCTTCCGGTCCTTCGACCCAAACGCCGTCAAAAGAGAGACGGAGACAGGGACGGACGTAACACGGCTCGCAGTTCCCAAGAAGAGGATCCTCGTCCTACAAAGGATACGATTTTTTTAATTACTACGGTTCGGTAGCAGAAGCCCATTTGGGCTCGAATTATAGTAATTTTGGTCGGCTTAGGTGGGAAGAGATCAAGACGAGGAGAAGGGAAGGCAGAGGCTGCTATTTAAATACGAGAGAGAGTAGTGAATAGATAGTAGTGATCTCGGGGTTTGGAGGATGGCGGGCGTGGATTGGGAATCGCTGACGGAGGCGACGTCGGGGCGGTGGGGCGCTGGTGAGCAACACCGTGCTGTACCCCCTCGACACCTGCAAGACCAAATACCAGGCCGAAGTCCGATCTCACGGTCGGCAGAAGTACAGGTGCACGTGCTTTCTCTTCTCCTTCTTCTTCTTCTTCTGTTCTTTTGATTTGATTTTAGTTTCAAAATTCAATTTTGTGGTCTGGAATTTGATCTTCATGCTGCCTGATCAAAAGATAAAAAATGATGAGATTCGTGTGTTGATTCTTTTGATCTGTCTGTCGGTTATTCGTTGATTATGATCTGGTAGTTTGTTAGATTGGTTGTCTCTTTGGGCGGATTTGGACAATTCCTTTGTTTTCTAAATTTTAGAATTTTGGAGTGGTATCTTCGTGTTTCTTTGTCCTTTCCTTTTGTTGTTCTGCCTTTCTGAGGTGAAATCGATTATATTTATAATTTTTCTTGATTTATTGGCAAGTATGCGACACAAAATGGAGTGTTCATTGGCTATATGGTGTCTGAATGTATTGGTGCTTTATGTTACTGGGGACACCATGGTCTTTGTTGGATCTTAGTAAAACTTGAAATGTTTTTTCCCTGTTTTTAAAGAAAATTGTGTAGTTTAAGGGTCTTGAAAGAAGAGGCAAGGATCTGAACTTTCCAAAAGTTGCAAGAAATGATTTGATAAAGTGTTGCAGTAATACTGCAGGCTGCCCCTGGTAGGAATGATCGGGAACTACAGACTTATAAACCTGACCATTTCACTGCTGCAGGGCTTGATGATGGTTATGGTTCTGTTATGGTAAAAGAACTAAGCATCCATTGTGATTTTGGATGTTCCCTTAGGGAACAATTAAATTGTCAGATTGGCTTTGAAAAGAATCATTAAGATTTCGGAAATGAAGATAATTTTGTCTGGATGATTGAGATGCAAATGACTTTTTAAGAGGAGGGTTCTGATAGAAATGTTTGTAAAATATTGTACACAGTGTAATACGGTGCATATTGATGCATTCACTATCTTTCATGTATTCAGGCTTTTTAGTATGGTACTTCTTTTTCGTTTTTCATGACGGATATTATAATGTCTTCCCTTTTATAAAACTAACCAATGTTTTTTTCCTACAAAACTTATTGGTAAAGAGACTTGGAATACTTATCAAATTATAGGCTTCATCCTACATATATACCCTTCTTTTCTGTGTTTAATGAACCTTGTTATTGTAGTTTGTTTTAATTCGAGAATGTTTGGTGTATTATGCAATCTTCCAGTATCAGTCAACCCATATTATTGATCATTTTAAACCTTCAAAACATGTTCCTTTAGACTAAATAAAGGTCTTACAACAAGTTATTACAGGGTATGTCAGGAAAGATACATTTACTAGCGGCATTAGAACAACGAAGGAAAACAGGAACCTAATGCAGTGGTGGCTGATGAAGGTTGGCACATTGAAAGACTTGTTGCATTTCTAGTTAATTATTTGAGGTAACTAGTTAAAGATTAGGGTTGCTGTCGGAGTGTTTTACCCCAAAGTCAAGTTTCTTGTGATGTTGTCATGGATGGAGGATATGCAGCTAAAATAAGTTCCTGGGACTTTCCCAGTAGATGGTCTTACAGGAGGTTCAACTTAATGAACTTTCTTGAGAGATAAGAACAGCAAGAAGGCTTAAAGCTTTGCTTATTATATCATCAGAAATTATTTCAAACCTCAGGACTGATGTGATGTACTGCAAGTCATGCCTGTAGGATTCAAGGCCATGTATGTGCAGAAAAGATAGCAGTCTGCAATCATGCCATGAAGAAGGTAACATAAAGTGACAATGGAGCCCGGTAAGAATTCCTTCACAAGATCAATCATGTACACAGAATTCTTTGATGGAGTTGAACTTTTGTTGTCATTTGGGATTAATTATATATGGCTCAATGAACCTCTAATAGTGAGCCATGGTGGAGTGAAGGAAAAAGTGCAGACTGTAGACAGAATGGAGAGAGAACCAGCATATCATGCTAGCAGACAAGCAACTACAGCAGGCTTGAAGATGATCTTAATGCAGAGCAGACACATAATTTATGCATATCAATGTTATTTCGGAGATGTTTGGAGTCCAAGTTGGGAATAATTAGCAGCAAATTCAATGCACAGATGAATTGATTGGAGATTTATTGCTTGTTTTTGCTCTCTTATATGATAACCAGCAGGATGACTTCTGATTAGAAATCAGATATGAAATCCAGATAAGTACCTGCTGTGGAGTAGCAGCATTCTATCAACAAAAAATATTAAAAAAAAAAAGAAAGAAGATGGAGAGATAAGTGAAAGAAGTCGTGTAAGAATAAGAAATGTGTGCAAAGTGGGAATGAAAAAAGCCGATGGCCACTTTGTCTCACTTCATATATCCATGTCCAAAAGTCCAAAATATTTGTCCAGAATACAGCTTTTAATGCTTTTTACAGAGCTTCAATCAACTAAATGCCCAACCCTAATTACGATTCAGTTTTCTGAAAAGAAAAAACTATCCAGACAGCTGACTGAAGTCCTTTATTTTATTTACCAATTAGCCCTCTTCTTGATTCTCACTAAAATTCATTAGGAACCACGGCAGACTACTCAGCCAGTTAATTCTTCCCTACTCAATGCTGGCTGATTGCAATTTGTTTCCTTAACCAAGATCCTCACTAAAAGCTTCTAACAGCCATTTTTCTGCCTAGATTTGCATGCCCAACAGTCCATCCAGTCTTCTGCTTATATTTGGATGCCTAAGCAACTGATATGTGTTTGTGGTTTTGATTGGTTTAGGATTTTAATTTCTATGAACTCCCTGATAATCCTTTCCTTTCAACCATCCAGTTGGTAGGTAATTGTTTAATTAGATATATAGCTTTCTATAACTTAACGAGCATATTTTGTTCAAACATATAGGGAAGTCATTAAGCTCTAACACTTTTTGTAGTGCAGACAATGAAGGAGACTGATACTGTGATCTTCTTTGCTCATAAGTTAGCTCTTGCCGCAACTGGTTTGCACTATTTGATTTATTTTAGAATGACCAGCTATAGAAGATGGGTTCTACATCCACTTGCCTGTACATTCTTAATAGTTCAAGGAAGAAAAGGATTCGAATGCAATATTCTTATCATGTAGAGAATCACTTCTACAAATTTCAAAAATGACTTTAAGGAGGTTTCATTGTTAATTGTTTTCATTGTCTTTAATGCTTCTGATTGTTATCTGTTGTTCATAGTTTTGGTCAAGGACAGATGACTGTAGATGCTTCAACTTCTGACAGTCCATCAAGATAATACTTTGTTCATCTAGGCTGCCCAGTTATAGTCGGTTTCCTTAAATTACAGTGCTAATTAAACCATTCTAACAATCATTTTCCTGCTCAGATTTGGATGCCCAAAGTAATGCATATGGCATCCTTTATTATCCAATAAGCACCTGCTGTAAGAAAGCAATGCAATGCAGATGGGCACCTGATGAAATTTTAAATAGACTTGGTCAAGATAACTTACAGCCCATATTTTAGTACACTAATGTTTCATTGACCTTGGGCGCTGCTGCTTTTTTGCTGATTTTGGCTGCATTTTTATAAATCCATATCTGTAAAATCATTTTTTTGCTGGTTGCTCTGCTGCAAACTAAAATTCTAGAACATAGATGTATATTCTGAGTACAGGTGAGAAAAGATGAGGATTTTTTCTCATTGTTTAAGAGAGTCTTTTCTGATTTTTGCTCCAATAAAATTGGTTTTAAACTTACTTCCAAGGAGCAATATTATATGCCAAGCAAGAGAGTTGAAGGACCTGAAAAAAGGAAATCAGCTTGTGTTCTTGGTAAGGAAACCAACAAAATGGTTTAGGGATGAATGAAGGCCAGATTTAAGGTTAACTTTGTATCATGTGGTTGTATAATGCTAAGCATAAAGGCCCTTAGTTCCTATGCAGGTTGCATGGAATGGGTCATTATTTGAACAAATAAATGCTCCACAAGTTTCAAATTAATTTGCTCTAAAAATAAATATTGCTCAAAATGTAATCAATAGTTTTGAGACTTAAATAAGCCCTGTTACCCTTTGCCCTTTTACTTAAAAAAAAAAAAATCCTTGGAGTTCTGGCTTTATCAAGTAAGTTTTTAAATCTTGTGGGATGGGGGCCCATCATGGTTTCTCCATGAAATGGGATGCTACTCTCCTGCCCCATTCCAATGGCTGTTCTGGTAAATACTCTCCATCTCTTTCCGCTTTTCTTTCCTTTATTTTTTTCTTGTTTTCCAGTTTCTTTTCTTCTTTATTTCCTTGTCTTCCATGTGTCTTTACTTTCTTTCTTCTTTTCTTCTTTCTTTCTTTTCTCTTTCATTTTTTCTTCTTTCTTTCCCATCTTCCTTCCTTCTCTCCTTTCTTTTTCTTCTCTCTTTATTTCTTTCTTTCTTTTTCTTCTTCTTTCTTTCCTGTCTTTTTCTTTCCTTTCCTTTCTTTCTCCTTTTTTTTTTGTGTTCTTCTTTCCTGGCTTTCTTCCTTGTTCTTCCTGTTTCCGCGTAGATGGGTTCTAGATTCCTGCTCCCATCTTAGTTCCTGTTTTCTCACAGGAATGAGATGGGACAACCAGGACACCTTGCATCCTGTTGGGATTTGAAACCATGCTGACAGGAATAAATGAGGTTTAATTGGCCACTGTAGAATCCTTTAGAACTCAAATAACAAGATTTGTGAATTTGCTATTGCCCCCTAGGGCATATATGTAGGCAGACCAGCAAATGGAACTAGGTCAATTGTAGACTGAAAAATGAAACAGGGAAAAATTAGGATCCCTCCTTCCCTTTCTTCACTGGTACCCCTTTTTTGATAACATAATCTTCATGAGTCCAATTTTATGGCCAAGAATGCATCTTTATGTTTCCTGAATCTGCAGGTTTTATGAATAAGACTGGCTCTACCTCAACATAGCCCTAGGGATCAAGTAGTATGTTGAACCATGAAACTTTCCATTGAAGTCCTTAGAATCAAACATTCAATGCTTTTGCAATTACACTTAGGTTGCTAGCATAAAATTTGTAATATCAGAAGTGGTTTTATTATCAAGCATCCATTATGCATGATTGTATTTTAGTCACCATGGTGAGCCTGACTCAGCAGTGTGTAGAAAATAACACAAAATAACTAGCATAACACCTGGTCACTAGAGAGTCTGTCAGGTCAAATGATGGATTGTAGACATCCATACTCAGTGGCATCTATTAATATAGTATATGCTCTCTATATGGTGTCTCAATTCAATATTTTTATGGGGACCAGACCACATCTGCTAATGAAGTTCAAATACTACATTATAAACAATTAGCTGATTAACTTCTATCCTATATTGATGATTATTATGGTGCAAGGAGTTTGTTATTAATTAGACAATTCTTTTATGAATCTTAAAGCTTACTACCAAGGATACAGCTTATGGACCTTAAACAACCAGCAAAACATATAAAAGCACATACATCATTTAAAAACATCGAAGAATATCAAAACTACATCAACTAGTCTGGGTAGAGCATTGGTTGAGGTTATTAATCATTTCTTATATGGGTTTTAACTTGGTTCTGTTTCACAGAGTTAACATAAAATGCTTAATTCTATCAAGGCAATGTAACTAGTCTGGATAGAGCGGAAGCTGAAGTTATTAGTGAGCGCTTATATGTGTTTCTAGCTTGGTTCTCTTTCATAGGATATCTTACTGTTCCAGCAGACCATCATTTGCATGGCAAAATATATTTATCTAATTTCTTTTGAACTGTTTTTCTAGGAACCTTTCAGATGTCTTGTGGGAAGCAATTTCTACACGCCAAGTTCTTTCACTCTATCAAGGGCTTGGGACCAAGAATTTGCAATCTTTCATATCACAATTTGTTTATTTTTATGGCTATAACTATTTCAAACGGTTGTATTTGGAAAGAAGTGGAGCCAAATCTGTTGGAACAAAAGCCAATTGGTTGTAGCTGCTGCTGCTGGTGCTTGCACTGCTATCGTGATACAGGTATTCATTAATTACTCATCAAATTCGATATGTGTCTTAAGTAGACTCCTGCTTTTCAGTCATTGTAGCAAACTTTATATTTAGAATTTTGAGTATAGTTTGTGTTGCTTCTCATGTTTGTTAGTTCTTTCTTTATTCAGCCATTGGATACAGCATCTTCCAGAATGCAAACAAGCTCTTTCGGTAAATCCAAGGGATTATTTGAAACTCTTTCAGAGGGTTCATGGAGTGATGCATATGATGGTCTGGGAGTATCTCTTCTATTAACCTCAAATCCTGCTATTCAGGTACCATAATGGTACTTTTAGTACTGAGATCATGTGAAATACTATAAAAATGAAAATATAAATTGTATATTAGTTGACACATCATGTAGGTTCTCTTATGTTTATGCGGTTCTTATTAAACTAGTATATTAGTTTACCTACTAAATCAGATTTTATTGGTTTTGAAGTAATTAAATGGTTCTCTAGTTAGTTATTTTATCAGATTGTTTGGTTGAAACTTGAAAGGTTCTGCAATGATTAGTTTCAAGGATATGGAGGTGAAATCTTAAGTTGCTGCACAGGGCTCCGAGCACGGAATCTGTGTGAGGGGAAAAATGATAATAGATAAAAATATGCCATTACTGGCATACTCTCTGATTTCTTCTAATTTTATTTCCTTTCCCAAGTTCCCATTGGGCAAACAGATTAATTAGTTTAATGTGTAGCATGGATTCAGAGAATGAATCTTCCAATAAATATGATATCACAGTTCTATGCAATACTGGTTACTTCATTGGCTTTCATCTCTTAAATGAATTACAGGGGATTTCTTTGAAGCAGGCAAGTAAGATTTATAACTTTTTGTGGTTGTGCACTTATGAAACCCCAGGCTTTTAAAAATCCTTCAGTCTTGGTTTTGGTGCATTGAGATTGCGAGTTTGATTTCAGCAGTTCCGCTCTAGTTTCAGAACTTTCAGCCAAAAAATGAATACTATAAACAAGCCAGGGACATAAATTAGATATCTTTTTAAAACTTATTTGTATTCTTTGAATGTATGGTGTTTTGGTGGGCCATGTGGAAAAGTCAAACGGTAATACTTTTCTAATATTTTTAAAACCATTTTGCACATCATGTGCATATAAAATATCATTATTATTCAATGATGATGTAGAACAAAACAGTCATCACGTCCATCATGAGATTTAAGCCATAAGATAGCCAGCAGGATGCAAAAAAGATTTGTTCCAGTTTCTGTGAAATCCAATGTGCAGTGCTCCCAAATATTGAAGCTGGCAAAATCTAAGTTCAATGTGAGAATAAGGTTCTTCGAATTCGAAAGAATCAATATATGACAAGGCATTGAATGAATGACCCACATATATTTTAGCAGACTGAGCATTATATTTGGTTTCATCTGAAAGTTTATGCCTAACTGCTATTTTAGATTGATTCCCAGTGAAAATATAATCAGTTCATTAGTGGCTATTTACTGATCCCATCTTTCATGGAATCGATTCCCCTTTGTTTTGAATGTACAAAATTTACGGAGCTCATCAAGTTTTGGAAGCATGGGAGAACATTCTTGTGCTCATATTGTTCCTGCTATTTGATACTGTGTCATTCGCCTCATTAATGTACCTTCCCTATTCATTGTAGGTTTTATGGGTTGAGAAGTTTCAATTTCAGCTGAAACTTCGTACCATGGTGAAATCATATATATGCCAGATAATCTATATCTTTGTTGGTTGAAAATCCTCTCCAATCTATTAAAGAATTCTAGTACTGATAATACACGCTTTCTGCATACTGCATATTTGGCTCCTTCTCCACAACTGGCTTGTCAACCTGTTGATGATCCTTGCTTTATTCCTTTGAATCTAGGCCGGCATTCACGGTATTTAGATTTTGGACAAATAAAACATTCTCTGTTAGCTAAACAAAGTTACTCCCTTAAAACAATGGCATTGTTGATATGCTATAGTTTGTTCATCTAATTTGATCAACTTGTTAGCTGGCTCCAGAACAAGTTAGACATTCTTTCCTGAATTAGTGGGACATTACTTTGCATAATATGGAATGGGAAAATTACATTGCCAACACATTTACCAAGGAGTTAGTGGGAGGAGAAGTGTATAAGCATTCGCTGAATAATCAGTTGCCACTATTTGTAAACACATAATACCTAAGCCTCCTCAACCAACAAGTCTATTGCATTTCGACAAGGCTGAGTTTATGCATGAATTATAATCCAATAGATTTCCTTTTCTCTTTCTTTTTTCTTTTTGTGTGTGGTACTTTTCAAGCTGATATCAATTTGTTAACAAGGATATACTTCTGGGCCTCTGGCCAGGAGAACTTTGGGCAAGAAATGAGCTTTCTTTGAGACTTAGAAGGTTGGTTAGTCATATGTAAAACTGCTTTACTTTGGGACATACTTTAAGCTCATACAAAGCAATGCTCCTAGAGTCCTTTTTGGCTTGGTTAGAGCGCAGATGAAAGAGGAGATATGGACTAACAAAGAATTGTTTATATTTTTGAAGCCAAGGGAACAAACTCACAGAGAATCCCCTTATTTCAACTATCAAATCTTGGAGAAGTCTTGGAAATAACTTGGTCATATTGTCGGTTAGGCTGGTTTCTGATCTATGCTGTTGAATGAAGCAATATGACTTTCAAATGTGTTATTTTGAAATATTTTTTATCTTAGTCCTATGTACAAGGTTTCAGATGCTGCATTTTGAGGAACATTTGTGACCAAGTGGGTACAAAAATGAATGGTTTTGATAACATGATTTGATGTTTTGCAATAATATGAGCATCAGAATCTATTGATTGGAAATCTATACATGTTTTGTGATATGCAGATCATCATGATCAACAAAGTGAATTCTAAATTTAAATGTCCTATCATGTATTTTAGCACACTAGTACAATAGGCATTTCTATTTTTGCACCCACTTGATGCATAGATTAGAGATCCTAAAAATATAAAATAAACTTCTTGGTGTTTTAAATGGCTAAACCAAAGTCGATAAAACTTCTAGATGTTTTAAATGGGTAAACCAAAGTTGATAATATTAATCTTTGATTTGGATGGTTCACCATTGATTTTAGATTCACTAAATTTTTAACTATGGCTTTAACATTTGATGTGCGGTCGAACTAATTTCCAGATGCATATATTGTATGTGTGTACGTGTATATGTATTAATGATGTATATAGGGGAAGGCCTAGGATCCAGCGTCCGATGTATTGAGCTCTGAATCTTTTCACTTTCTCCCTCACTCCGACACCACATAAATGTGCTTGCATGTGTATAGGCTCAAAACAAGGGACCAAAAGTTAGAAACCCTCTCTCTCTGCCTGCCTTTCAACTATGTGTTTCTCTCTTCTTTTTCTTCTTTGACCCTGGTCCATCATCCCTCCTGCCCCCTTAAATAACTCCTTTATTATGGTTTTTGTGGTGCATTTCTTCTTCCTCCTTTGAGCTTTGTTGTGTCAAGTTTGGAAACTAACTTAACCAAAGGCTTGTTCTTTCTCCTCAAGATGTCTGCATATACACCTTCTGAAACAACTTATTTTTTTTACTTAGTGACATTTTGCTTTGTCTTTGTCTTCTTCGTCCTCTACCTTCTTCAACTTTATTTCATTTTATTTGCTTTTTATTCTCCAAATCTTGCATCTTCTCTACTTTCATAGAGCCTATTAACTAACACTTTGCCACTAAAAATGTCTTAGAGCTGAGTTTCATTGCCCATTGAGTCCAAGGTATGCCATACCGTATCAAACTGGATGGTATAGGATGTACCATACCATACCGGCGTACAGTATGGGGGCATATCAAGTGCCGGCCCCACACCGGGCATACCAACACAATTCTTTGTCTTTTTGCTGAACTAACTTGAAATCAAATATCATTTAATGATCTTAGAAATTGACTCTAAGCTACTGAAAAGCATCAGAAGACTTTAAAAAAAAAAAAAAGAATAATGTAGTTGGAGCATAGAGGGTTTTAATCTTTTCCATTCTCAGGGTTTGTCAGCACTTAGCATCATGCTAGTGATTTGTTTGTAAGCAGTCATTTACAGTGAAGGAGACCTTAAATTAACATAGGACAAGATAATTAGCATAAGATTTGCTGTCTCGGTATTGGACCCCGTATTGGTTCATTACTTACCTTTCTCGTACAACAGTTTGTGGTGTCAAGCTTCGTACGTGCATCCATCATGAGCTGGACCACTTGGTCATACTGCTGTCTGGATATTACAGATTATATGCCAAAACTTTTTTTTTTTTCACCATGTGTTCTTTGCTGCTGAATGCTGAGAATGTTATTTCAGAATTAAAAAAAAAAAACTTTCCATTTAATCTTATTAATTAACAGAATGGGTGGAAACATGAAACATTCTTATTTTAATTATGAATTTAAGAAAGTGAACCTAATTAACTTTTGATTTGACCATGTTGCAGTACACAGTATTTGATCAACTAAACAAAGACTTTTAAAGAGGCAGCAAAGCACTCAAGTTGCCCCAGCTACTACTGCAAAATCTTCGCCACAAGCTCTTTCAGCCTTGTCAGCTTTTATATTAGGTGCCATTTCAAAGAGTGCAGCAACGATCCTGACTTATCCAGGAATCAGGTAGTCAGGTCTTCTAATGATTTCTAACCATATTAATTCCTAGAATGAATCTGTGCTAATAAGAAACTGCTCATCCTTTCATAATTTGTTTTTCCTGTTTTTGTTACTTTGCTTGGTATAATGTCATGACGTCAATTGTTTCCTTTACCACTCTTTGTTGCAAGCTGGTAATCATTGTAGCAAGTCTGAGATTGAGAACTTCTGAACGAACAGGTGTAAAGTCATGATTCAGGCTTCTGATTCAAATGATGGCTCCAAAAAGGATGAGTCATCCAAACCACCCAAGACAATTATAGGTGCTTTACATGCTATATGGAGAAAAGAAGGCATTCCTGGTTTCTATAAGGGATTGCAGGCTCAGATTTTGAAGACCGTCCTGAGTTCTGCATTGCTGCTGATGATTAAGGAGAAAATTTCGAGCTATACTTGGATCTCAATGCTTGCTCTTCGAAGATATTTGTTGGTTTCTCAGAGGACGATAAAGAGCACATAGCTATACATACATCTATCTTGGAAATAACATGGCTGATCAATTTCCGATATGCAAGATTTTTGTTGTCAACGAAATAGGTTTCAGAAGTGAGACAGCCAACTGTTGTGGAAATTTTCTCCAGAAAAATGATAATTTTATTACAGATATTTGCTTTACTTTATTTGCTTGCTTCTATTACTCGAACAATGGCCTCTCAGGGAGGATGTCCCACAAATAATCTACAGGACATTTGTTGGATGTAATGAGATATTGAGTTGGCGGGCATCATAAGTGCTGATACTGTTTCTTGCTTTGGAATGCCATGGCTTTTCTGCGTTTAATATTTCTTGTGCTTTATTATGCAAATGATCATATATATGATGACTCAAAATGAATGCATCCAAGTCTGGCTCATGTTGCTTTTATTCTCCCCTTCTGTAAATACTTGTAGAAATCCAACATCGAGTTGTAATTATTTCCTTCTTAATGGAATATCATGGTGATCAAGGTTTTATTTAGATGCTGGAATATCCTATCAACCAACAAGATTTCTGTCAGGGTATCACATTTAAAGTTATGATAGAAATGGCGTAGTCAAAGGTCATCAGGGAGGCCAGACGAGTACCTAATCCATTTTAAGGGGTAAATAGGAAAAAAGACTCATCCAACTCCATGCCTAATGGACTTCTTCCATGAAAATCAACTTCATAATGTATTAATTGAAATTGTTCTGTTTGCATGTATGTTTTGGCGCGATGACCTAATATCCTATGGTTTATTCAAAGGTTATCTTGCAACCAAAAGCAGTCTTAAAAATCCAAGAAATGGTCCTGCTCCAGCTTCCTGGAAGTAGAAAAAGGCCATGGTTATCAGCTTGTATATAGGAAAATGGTTTAAATCCTTAAATTTCTGATAATTATCTATAAAGTATTCATTCCTGGAGTTCAAATGATCAAGGTGCTAAATTACATTAAAACATTATGTGCATTATTGATATACTGAATTATAGTATATGCTAGATTATTGGAAGCTTTCTTGAACCAGTTGATTGCTTTTATTGTTACCAATAGTGAATAAATACATTACAATCTACTTTATAACCACCTTAATTTAGTCCTAGAGGTATCTTGCTTAAGCCTTTTGATTGCACATCGTGGGAGAAAGCTTTTGAGAAGTCAAATTTCATTTAACCAAATCTTGGGCATTGATTTAAATGCTTTGTAGCTTTTGAAAATCCTTGTAGCTTTTAAAAAGGATATAGCTACCAAGTGAAAACTTGGTTATGGAAAAGTAAGGAAACTTGCTTATTGAAAAGTTAACAAGTAAATTGAGCACCAAAGTAAAACTATAAGGAACTGTGCTACCCAGTAATCTGAGCTTCCATTTTTCAGAGCTTTTGAAAAGCTGAATTTCATATAACAAGCTATTGAAAAATTTATATTACAACTATCTCCTCATATCAGGAACTAATTGAACATGAGAAGATCAGTTTTTAAAGGATTTTTTTTTTTCATTTATACCCTTATAAACATCCGAAACTGTGTATATACTTTTGCAAATTTTCTATTTGCATGTATACCCTAATAAACAATTCTTTTATGTTTTAATATTTGAAATTACATGAATAACCTGGCAGATTTTCTATTTATACATATACCCTTATAAATTATTTCTTTTTGCATCTCTTATAAATTTATGATTTATATATATCTATCTTTATAAATTATTCTTTTGCATGTCTACCTTTATTGAGTTAGGGGCATACATGCAAAACAAGTAATTTATAAAGGTCTACATGCAAAAATAAATAATTAATGAGGATATATATGCAAGTAGTAAATTAGTAAGTGTATATATGCACTTTTAGATATTTACAAGAGTATGGATACAAAAGAATAATTAATGAGGGTATACATGTAAATAGAATATTTGAAAGGATATTTATATAATGTCAGGTATTTATATGGACACGCATGCAATTTTTTTTAAAAATACTATTGGTCTAGTTTCTGTTAACTTCAGATGGATTCATGGATGCTATATTTCATTTGATGCAACACTTTAAGTAAGATTGAGGTAATAGCAATTGCTTACCAAACATAAGAGAGAGTAGTAGCAAGCTGCTACAACATCAAAATGTGTCAATTTTCAAAGTTAAAATGGAAAAATTAAGTTGCAATTAAGACTATTGCGATCTTAATGTTAGGCAACACAATCCAATATATTTAATGGTTTTGCAAGGTGGAAAAATATGCAGATTATGAAGATTTGCAAAAATTTCAATCGATCATAGTCTTACTTCTTTTTGAAGGTTATAGTACCAAGCATCTTGTACTCTTTATCTTTCTAAATGTTAATTGTTTTCTAACAGAATATAGATGCTAATTTTAGGCAGCATTTAGTAGATACGATAAATTTTGAAGAGATGTTCCTTATATTGTCCACTATTCTACAGGATAAATCTTCTTTTGATATTTGATTGGAGGGATAAGTGCGAAGAATATATCAAGTCTACAGCATAAATGACTCTCCATATGTCTTCATGAGTTCATATGATGTCACCGCAATGCAAAGTATCAGATGCTTAGGCTTTTGAAATTGGTCTGGTAGATGCTTTTTGGCGTAAAATTGAAGGGTTTTATAAGCTAATAGATAGACATGCTGGTGGAAGATATCCTCATCGCTACAACAAACAAGATCACAAGGATATCCTTTCCCCCAGATGATAAAAGAGTTCTGAAACATGGGGAAGCTGGCAGCCTGCTTAAATATTTTCAAACTCAAAGTTTTGGAAAATCTGTCATTTTACCATGCAGTGCAATTATGTGATAGAAAGAACAACTAAAATATTTTGGGCGGATGCAAAGACGATAATTGAGTATGGTCGATTTGGTGATGTCATTTCAAATAATGAGAATAATGAGAGACTTGCTTTTTTTTTTTTTTTTTAAATTAAAAGTCATTTGGGTCCAATATGAATTAGAACAATCTTGGGAGCTAAGAATGAGTCTAATAAGGTTGTACGCCATTGCCATCTTTGCTCAAAATCATCATCTTAGCCCATGCTTTTCGCATTTCTTTTATTATTATTCAGATGATTTTAACAAAAAAAAAACTCCTCCCTTTTACCATTTGTGATGCGATTCAGGGTTTCTCAAGTAAATAACATGAATACTTTACAGCAATACGACAAAAATAATTACATGAACGGAACTGGCCTTCTCCATTCTTGGATGGGACTGGAGAGAATCCGAACATCCCCAGATAAATCACAACGAATGGCTCATAGATTGAGACCTGTCAACAGCTAGACTACATCTTTACCAAAAAAAAACAGCTAGACTACAAGGTTTGATATGAAATAACAAGCAGCAAGTGTCCAAGAAGAAAATCTCAATCCTTTGAACACCGACTGCTCCTGGTATAGGTTTCTTATATCCTCCTCAAGTACAAATATGAACTTTTTTATACTTCAAGCCATCAGTTTAATAATCCTAATTTTACCACAATTTTTATCCTCCCATTTTTGGGTTAAGAAATAAAATGTTGAACATGGGAGAGCGTTGACCAGAACCGCGGCAATCCATTGTTTAATTACTATAAATAACGTGAAGCAGCGAACGGCAAAATATTTCACATCCCGGCGGGACCCACCTCGCTCCCCGCTGTACCATCCAACACGTGTTCCACGTCATTCGAGTGAAACCAAGCCTGTTTGGAAACTTAGAGCGGATCCAAGAACCGGTGACAGGTGGGTCCCACTCACGTGCACCTAATCCTACCTTTAAAAATAAACAAAGAATGAAAGCCGCCGGGCACCCGCCGGTCCCACCACTAAAAACTCATCCTCTCCATGTGGAGGAGAGGAAGGTGGTCACAAGAAATAGAGAGTAGAAGGCAAGGGGAGGGTCCCTCTCTTCCTTTCTTTAGTTCTTTCTCCTCTCTCCATTCTTTTGCCTTGCTCTTGAAGTTAAGGACACTGAGATGAGCTTTCTTTTACCTTCTCTGGTACTGGAAAAAAGAAGCATCAAGATACGGCTCCAAAAGGTGGCCTCGTGTTGCTGCTGCTGCTTGTGTCACTAGTAATGCCGGAAGAAAGGGATGGTGGCAGGAGGCAGGGCTAAGACATCTTCTTTGAGGCCCACGCCGGACATTTCATTTAGTAGAGGGCGGAGGAAAAAAAGTTTCTCAGGATGTCTAAGCTGTAAGCAATTTTATCCTTTTGTTTTCATTGTCTGAGGGGAAATGGTCTCATCTTCTTGTTGCTTGTTCCAATTTGGAAGAAATGGAAGTTATGTGGCTTGGCTTTCCTTTTGCTTCGCTTGTATGGCTCTTAGTTATTGCTCTCAGCTGTTTGTGACTCAGATATATGATTGTATAATAGTGCCGCATTTTCTTATTGATGCAAGTCATTTTATGTCCAGCTTTATCTCATTTGGCTATTTTGTTGGCTCTTGATATGGGGAATGAGTCAATTGACTTGTCTCTCACTGTATCTCGGTTGCTTGATGATGATGTTGGATCTCTCAAGCAATTTTTATGGAAAAGGAAGCAATGATGTCTCAATTTCTTGCAATGACTCAATGGAGAGAGCTTTGGGTAATGTTTAGTTGAAATCTCTTTCAGATCTGATTTTTTGTTGTTATCCATACATAAATCTGTCTTGCCATGTGTTATGGTGTTCAAAGTTACTTCCATTCTGAGGGAATATAAAATGGAGGCTGTCCAATTATGTCACTTCTTAATCATGAGAGATGGAAAAAGATCTTTTATATGCATGAAAGATACAAATGACCATATGTTATCTTTGAGATGATGTTTCTTGGAGAAGCTGCATGGTTTCTCTCATTGTCTAAGCTGAGGTCCCTCGAGGTGAAGTTTGCTTTTAATGAACCTGGATTCTAGTCTGCTCTGCTTTGATGCTGGAAGACTCACATAGCTGCAATTAAAGAATTGTACAGAATATCTCAAATTGCTTTTTTGTACAGATTGTCAGGGTCTAATTTGATTGGGCACAACAGGGAGCTCTTCTTCTAGTCATATTTTGAGTGCTCTTATTTTTATGGCAGTTATGCTTCGCCACCAGACCTTCATAAATGATTTATGGCAAATGCAGAGAGAGAAAGTTTATGCTAGGGCTCCATATGTAATTAGCTTGCCATTTGTTTGCATGCTAAATTTCATGCTTGTGCATACATTTTTGGTGCCTATAGTTATTAATATTGATTCTTGTAAGTAATGTTCACTTTCCATATTTGCTGTTATATATGAGGGCTAAAATTCCTGGAAGTAGATTGTTATTATCAGCGCTTTTCATTCTGGTGTTTGTAAGTATTGTCATGTTAAGTCACACACTCTCCCAATGATCTACTTGTTCAGGGAACGACTGCTGATTTAATATGGGGTCATTGGCACCTGAGCTGGAGACTGTACACTGGGAGATCTACCTATCACTGGGTCTGAAGACATCAGGCAGAAGAAAATCTGAATTTCCAAGGATATTGTCTCTTCTGTCATCACTTCTCGAGAGAGTTGTTCAGAAGAATGAAATGTTACTAGATTCAAATAAATTAAAAATGCTGTCACTGTTTTTCATGGTTTGAGAGCCCCAAACATCAGCATACAGAAGTATCTGGAGCGCATCTTCAAGTATTCAAAGTGCAGCCCATCCTGCTTTGTCCTTGCACACATATACATTGATAGATTTCTTCACCAACCAGACATTCATCTGACTTCTCTCAATGTTCATCGCTTGCTGATTACAAGTATTGTGGTAGCAGCAAAATTCATTGATGATGCGTAAGTGTTGGATGTAATCTGTCTTTTGTACTTGAAAATTTATTTTGAGTCCCTAGGGAGACTGCATTTGGTGTTTGTCCATATTATACAACTTAGTCACCATACAAATAGTATGCATTTTTAAAATAAATTTAATCTCACTCCTAGATTATGATTTTCATTATAAATAACTCCAAGTTATTTCTGCATGTAACAAGGGAATGATTGTTTTTATCATTTTCTTTTTTGACATTGATATACAACATTTACCTCTTACCAACATGTTCTTTTGCTGGCAAAGCTCTTCTATATACTCATTTTATAGAAATGAGCTTGTTTGTATCATAAACTCTGTTGTTTTACCTGTTCTTTATAATGAGTTCTTGACTTGGTATAGAGAGAATTCATGGAACAATGAGGGTTTAATATTGAGTAATCTGTTATTATAGTTATTGGTTGCTGCCCATTAGCTGGAAAACGAAACCAAAAATCCCAGTTTAGGAGTAAGGTATTCTGTATTTCATGGAATGTTACAGAACTCAAACCTGATATTTCCCAACAAAACCAAAAACAACGGACTAGGATTCACATCTTAATACTACTAGCTCTATTAGAATTATAGGCATATCTAGCAGCTCTTTTATGTATTGTAAAAGCTAGAAATTGTTTTAGCCGGGTTTGTTTTAACCATTTAATCAGTCTGTTGCTGCATTATAAACATGCAACTTTTGTTAAAAAGAGAACATAAAGTGACCTGTTCTTCTCATCCTAGTTGTGCTATTCATGGGAGATTTGCTTTTGTGCGATAAACTTCATGTGGCTTTCAATGCATTCCTAGTGCATTTGCTACCACATGCAATAACTTAGTTTAGTCTACAATGGCCTCAGCATCTGCCTGCATACTATTTCACACCTTACAGAAACAAGTTGAAATGAAATACATGTTCTGCACCCTCTATTGCCATGATCAGCTACTCTTCTAATGCTCTAACAGTACAACCACCGTTAGCTTTGAGACAGCATGAGCATGGAATAAGTATGGCAATGGGTAGGTTACCCGCAAAATTTACCCTATCCCCCTTCAAACCCATCTAAAATCTTACTACCTGAACCCATCCCAAACCCGATTACAAAGTTATCCAAAATCCCCAAACCTGTCCCATTAGAAAATGGTAAACCCATCGGGCATACATGTGTGTATGTGTGTGCGTGCGTGTGCATTCATGTGTATCTCCATGGAACAAGATGCCCCACCATCTCGTCCCATCCCAACAGCCATCCCGGTGGATGTCCTCAATCTCTCTCTCCTTCCTTTCCCTTCAAATCTAATAATTACAAAACAAAGTCTAAATCCAAAAGACTCTGTTATCATTTCTTATACTTGCCTTCTTTATCTTAAAACAAACTGTAGATGGCCCAATCTAGGATTTTGTTATGCAACCAAATTCCTGCTAGCTAGAAACTTATACCTAGGATGCCCAATTCATTATGGAATTTCTCTTGAACTTCACTCTGCCATGCAATTTCTAAAAATTTTTGAGAGCTTCATATTTGTACTGCAAAAAGACACTCACTATTTAGATAACTAAATCAAATTTCTCTATATCACTTTTAGTCCAATTTTTCCAAATTATATTAGCTTGAGAAAAGGATAAAAGCCCAACAGAATTGTGTTAGAGAGAGTCCTTAAAAGTAATACACCTGTGGTTGGTCTTTGAGTGGTTAGAACCTAGTCTTAGTGATTCAAAAATGCTATGGAACTGCTTCATCATATCATTCTCTAATTCATTTCCAACTGGAAACAGTTATCTGATTTCACTTTCATCGCTTGTGCAATTGAATTTAGAGCAAAGAAGATGCTCTGCTGAAGGAATTCATTTTGTAGAGGCAGACTTGAAACCAAGTATCAGACTATACAGTTAATTATCTTATTCTTAAATGCACCACTCCGATCCCTCCATCTTCCTTCTATGTTTTAAGCTGACCCATTTTTCTTCATTCATTGTCTTTTCTAGGACTTTAAATCCAATTCATAGAAGAGTTGATGCTAGGTTTGTGGCCAATTATAGAAATCAGCTTAATTTTCTATCAACTTTCTTTAGGGCTGAAAGACAGAACTATGAGTTTGCGGTTTGTTCAGACTCGACTTGGCCATATCAGAGGGAAACACTTGGTTCATGCCCAAGATGAACATGACTTTGAATGTTCTTGCTTTGGCTTGGGAATCACTTGAGATGTTCTTGAGCCAAAAGGAAACTCTGACATATTAATGCATGCTAGGAATTATTCAAGCTTGGTTTCTTGTAACTTGTGATTTAACACATGGCTTGAGCTTGACTCGTTTTGTAGTCAAACAAGCATGAATAAGCCTATATCAACCTTAGGTGGAGCTGTGCATGAACACATCGATTCAGTTGTTATCCCGTTCTTTTCTTGTAGTCGTCTAGGAAGCATGAATACTTCAAGTTGCATAAAATGCCTGTATTGGATTCCAAAATTTATTAGATACTTCAAGGATATGTTTTACATACTAACATACTTTATTTTTCAAATCAGAAAAATCTCTGAATACAGCCTGGATACACCTAAGATACTTCCTCATATCTTTTGGATAAGTGTAGTGTTTTAAGTTTAAATTTTCTTTCCTTGGCTGAATATTATCCTTTTCATGATGAATGTTTAACCTTAGAGTTTGTAATGTTGATATTATTGTATGGAGTATGGGTTCTGGTCTATGGATTTAATTGATGACTAAGTGATGGAATTTGTAGATGCTTATGCTATATGATGTATGGATGATGTTTATATATATAACATTATTGTTTTCATATTGTAGCCATATTGTATCCTACTGTTCAACATGTGTCATAAAGGTGTGACCACATCAAATCAAATCCTTATCCAATGTTTATTTTGTCCTTTTATTGTTGAACCATTTCATTTAGCAACTGCTTGGATGATCATGATCATACATTGTTAACTTGTGCTTTCTGATTTATTTTTTTCTATTTAGACTCTAATTCACAATCCTTGTTCTCACATCATAGGTTTCTCCAGACTTCAAAATCATATTATCGTGGCTTTAGACTCTTTCTGATGACTTGATTGACAAACTTGTTTGGCGTAAGACTATAGTTCAAGGTTCGCCTAGTACCATCCTATTATAGTATTGATATGCCAGAATGAGGGGTGGTTTGGCATATCGAGTGTCGGTATGTCCCCCATACTGCATATTGGGATGGTACAATACGGTCGGTATGCATCGGCACCGACTGGTGTGGCAAACCTTGCTATAATTTACTTGCATGTAATTTTGAATCCATGAATCGAGTTATGGGGCATCACAGATCCATGCTTCCTTCCAATAAGTGACCTTTAATTTGTAATGTTGCTTATACCATAAAAATATTCCTCCAAGCAATTGATCAGGTGCCATATGCTGACATTATATAAACCTTGACATGGTGTTAGAGGAGATATGAAAGAGTAAGAACATATAACATAAATTATTTAAAATGGATATACAATGTGATATATGTGATTCAAACAAAAATAATACCACGTAATACAAAACTGGCTTGAGACATGTGTATCTGTTGTGTTTTGGATCTGGTTGGGCCACCCATGATGGGCTAGCCCAATCAAGATCACCTAAGAAATTTAAATGTTAGGGAATAGTTGGGAGTAGAGAAGAAACTACTGGGTAGTTTCTTTTCCTCCTCTCTTATTTTCTTCAAAACTCATACATATCCCGAAGAAATATCTGGGTTGTTTTTCAAAAGGAAAGAAACAACAAGGAATAACATTCTTTCATCTTATTCTTGCATCGAAAACACTTGAATTCTGGATTTCTTTGTGTGCTTTCCATCATTGTTGCATATATGTCCTAGAGTGCCTTACAGTAGTGGGAAAACACGTGATTCAGCCCTTCGGATCCTAGGAGTTCCTTTTTTTTGCGGATTTTGCAAAATAACTCACCAAAAATTCAGATTTCTCTTTTTTACATCAAGTTTTTATTATCAATATATGATTGTCCTAGAACTATTATTGCCTCCTAAATACAGATATTGTTTTTACACTGATCTCACAAAATTCGAAGCTCACAGCAGGCCCCCCTTGAAATTTTTTATTACAGGAAGCAAGGTCAAACTAATTTGCATCTTTTATTTGCCCAAATGAACGAAAGTGTCTAGAATAGAGGAGAGAGAATAGGGAAATACTTAGTTGTAGAGATTGTAATGGGAGGAAGAGGTCAATCTGGACAGGTATGTTAGTGATGGTGGCTCTTAATCTTTGATTTGAATTAATGTCTTATAGCACTGTTCCTTATAGAGTCAATCGACTTGGCTGTGTTGGGCAGGAAGCCTGGAGATAATGGCTCTTGATCCTTAATTTGGATTAATCTGTTTAGACTACCATGCCTTGGGCCTATCCACTTAGGATCTTGGGCTATTAGAAAGAAATTGAGGCCTTAATTCCCACAATAAGCCTGAAAATTGATCGGATTTGACTAGGTCAGAATTAAGAGGTGATCTGCATTTGATCTGTTACCTGAAATCATTGACCTAATCCAGCTCAATGATCCAATAAGCCACTATAATTCCATTCAAGTGCGCATCTGCAATCGGATAGTTGATCTAACAATCCAATGAATCTCATAGAGCTACAGTGAAGTTAGACTTCAGTTATCCAAGGTGGAAGTGGGGGATCGAGGAATGGAGTTAAGGATTTGAGAGGGACAGAGGGGTGGGATGAGAATTGAGAGGGAGCATAATAGGGTAGTATTGGGGATTGAGGGTTGAACGGGCAGGTTGCTTAGCGTCAAGAGCTGCACAAAAGAAGTGGAGGTTAGAGGAGTGTTTGAAGCGCTGGAGGGGGCTTAAAGAGAGGTGTTGAGGTTTCTGGGAACAGGAGTGGTAATTGAAATCTTGAGGGTGATTTTCTTTTTTTTTTTTTTTTTTCTTTGGTAATAGAGAGATAGAGATAGCTAGATAGATATATGGATTCTCAGGCTATGTCAGTGTTCAGAGCTGAGCAGCTAGATTCACCTAGTGATATCTTTTAGAATTTTATTTTCTACCTATACCAACATTGGTACTGGTTACACAATTCATGAAGATGTTAGTTATGCAGTTGAAGCAAAATTATAGGCAAGAGAAAAGCTCCATTCTCGCATGCTCAATGTTATTTCAAGATCTTTAGTTTTTTTTTCCTTCTTTTCTTGTTTTTCTCCACCAACAGTTGCTAATAGCAAGCCAGCTGGTACTTCCAACATTAGATGATCATTACAATAGGAAAGAGATAGATAAGATTAACTCATCTTTTCTAACACACAATATAAAAAATGGAAGAATTTTTGTTGATGAATCAGTTCGAATGAAGTGAGGAAAAAGTTCTTGGAAAGTAATCAAGGGTACTATTAATGTCTTATCTTGCATGTGTCATAATCCAAATACTAATGGACACCACCAACAGGGATGCCCAACTTTAAGCTACTCTAGTTTCTCTTGTATCTGCAATTTGGAGCAGCTTTGTCAGAGTAAGCCTCATTGACCTCGAAGGATCAATGTCAGTATTATCTCAATCCCCTTACTCGTATGGGAAATGAGAAATGTGATGTTTATTGTTGTTCATGGCATACACAGCACCATTTTGCTGGGTAGCATGTATTAAGCCAGGTGCTGTCTATGCATTATTGGACTCTACCTGGCACAGTTGTGGTAGCAGTAGTGTCAGAGTACAATTGCTAGTCACTCTAAAGCTACTTCTCTATTACACCATGGAATGTACTAGGAGAACTGTCTTGTACCAACTGTTGCTTATCTGTCAGCATGATGTTTGTAATTCCTATCTTTTCGAGTTCCTTTGTTCTATTTTATTTACTTGTTTGCGAGGGCACATGGTTGAGCAAAAGCTTAAGCTAAACTCAACCTGGGTACATGTTCTCACAAACTAGGTTAATTAAGCGAAAGCTACTATTATATGAATAGCAAACCGTAGTACATATCTTTGCAAAGCAGTTAGCCTTTTTTCTTATTACATATTTTGCGTTTGGTTGTCTTACAATGTGAAGTATCAATTACACTTCCTATTCATTGAACAGAGATGATCAATTCCAGATACATTTTCTGTTGCAATTGATCTCTCTCTTTTTGATCTCTTCTTAGTCCTTTGCAAGTGACACTTCGTTATCTTTCTGACTGCAGATTTTTCAACAATGCATATTATGCCAAGGTAGGGGAGTCAGTACTGTAGAGATGAACAGATTGGAGCTAAATTTCTTATTTAACTTAGATTTTAGACTTCAAGTGAATTTAGAGACATTTGGAAGTTACTGTTTACAATTGAAAAACAAGCCACAGAATGCAGCGTAGAGCGGCCAATTCAGGTCTGCAGGCTAAAAGACTGGACTACTAAAGAAGATTCGAAATGCCAACCAGCAGTCCCAAGGTACAACTGTGGAGCTGTCTAAAGGTTTCTATAGTTTCCTGTATGTGCCTTGCAACATTTAAGTACTTTCTTGTGAATGACAATTGCCTCTTGTTCTGTTGATGTTTCCATCATCTTTACCAAGCCTGGTTTCCAACACAATTGCTGTATGTTCTTTTGCACATGGAATCTTGGATGCTGGATTGAAATTAATAGAAACTTGTGCATGGCTAACCAGCAACACAAGCTAAAAGCTGGAAACTATTCAAGTTCGCATAATATCATTGTGTAACTTAGCAATATCATAAATGATAAGGAGTCATGAAGCAAAGATTGTAATGTAGGAAGTCCTATTCCTATTCCACCTTCATGACTTCCTCCAATAGTCAATGAAAAGAACATCAGATCAGGGACAAACAGAAAATCCATATATCCCGTGCAGGAACCAGAGCATTGTGTTCCAACTTCATAGCCATTACCACCGAAGAGAGCTCTGTAATGTAAAGATCCTCAAATATTCTTTCTAGATGTAGATCTCTCCTTCAGACATTGTAAACTCAAATGGTTTCATCGTCACAGGCTTAGTGGGATTGGCAACAGCATACTCAGACTTGAAAATGAATCACAGGTGTCATGAAGCCCAAGTGTCTTAAATTTCCATAATCATGATCTTTTAATTCTTCTCTTTCTCAAGAATGTAGGTGAAAGTATGGAAATACTTTGGGAATGAAAATGGAATTCTATTTCAAGATGCTGGTCAGTGATAAATACTAAGCTTTAACTGGGCATGGATGTGGATGCATGCCGCACATTTTGTGATGCACACTGCCCATATCTGATGCACATGCATCTCAAGACCAGTGGTGTCAATCTCGAGGCAGGCTAATCGATAAATCTGGCCCTAAGAACTGCAGCACTCACTGGCCTGGCCAGTGGAGCCAAACCACTTCCATATAGTGATGTATAATTGCGATGCCCAAGGAGGAGGGAAAAAATGGAGTGATGTGTTTGCTATGATATGCTGATGAATTTTAGGGTTCACAATTTATAATCCATCATGCAACCCGATCTGCTCTGTACAGGTTATTTATGACATAATTGTGTTTGGGTTATAAATACGTCAACCCTCCTAAATTTGTTTATTAAAAAGATTGGGTTCACGTTTAGACTTTTGGACCATTTAATCCATTGGGTGTGCTTGGTGGGAGGAATTAAGATCTGGAACGGAAATCGAAATGGATGACTTTCATTTCAGCCATTTAGTTGGAGGAAGTCCTGTTCCGATTTCAATTTCGAGATGGAATAGGAATGACTCAATTTATCTAAAACTCAATCCCTACTTTCTTTATGGATTTAAATTTCATTTCGATTCTGATTTTAGTCATGAACCAAACACTTTGGAGGATTTGGTCATCCCGATTCTCATTCCAATCCATTTCGATTCCGGTCTCGAACTAAGCACCGCCTCAGACATCTGTTTTGACCCATTTAGCAGTTGGGTCAGGCAATAATCCCATGAGGCCCAGCCTCACATTTGGACCTACCCAATCCCAAGACCAAAAAGGAGCTTGGAAGGGGACTCCCTTTCTTCCATTTGATTTTTGCCTCCTGTCACTATACTGACCATGAAAGCTTGCCAAAGATGAGTATGAATCCTCCAATTTCCCCATATTTCTTCCCTTATTCTTCCTTTATTGTCGAGCTATCATTTGACAATAAATTGATTGGAAAGACCCTTATTCACCACCCTTTTTTTCCTCTTTTCTTCTTTTTTTCAGCCAATTTGCCACCAGTATTTGTCACCAAAGGCTTAGTCTCTCCTCTCCATTGGTGTCTAACTAGATTTTGGAGCTCTAGTTGCGGGTGAGTGGGCTAGGACTCGAGAACAATCGAGCAAAAGATGTTCGGTCCTATTTTTTATTGATTTCCATTGGTCAATCACCACATCGACTTTGTCCATTGCCCGCCATTGCCGCTTGCTACCATCTCGTCGAACCACCATGATCTACCCCATTCTTCTTCCCCTCTTTTGTCAAAAAGAAAAGAAGAAAAAAACAAGAGAAACCCATCCCTCTCTCTCATTTCTCTCTTCTTCTTTCTTTCTTCTCTCTCTCTCTCTAAGAGGACCGATGGATCCTATTACACAGTCTCATCCTCTTATCCTATGAACCTAAGTTGACTACCACAAAGATACCCTGAATAGTCCTGGTGCCTAGGCAACTTGTTGGACTAATCACCTCAATCATATTGAATGTCTCTTGAAACTCATCATTAATGAACTCTATCAAGTTATTTTGATCTTGATCAAATCTATACTTCATGATTCATTGATCAAATCACTTAGACCTGACCCATTGGAGATGTCAAATGCCCTCATCTAGTTAAGCATCCCCTTTTCTTGTTGAATTAGTTTTGCTTTTAATGTCTTTAAATAGGTTTAGCATATTCATCTAGTAAATTTTATATTTAGTGAAAGAGGGAAATAATCCTAACACTCCTTACTACTTTTCAAATTATCCATTATTTTTAAAAATTTATGAAGTATCAAAAGAATATTTGATATTGATGATTTTATTTCTTAAATTAAAGATAGAGCATATGATATAATGAAACTCACCATTTATCACAAAAGAGTAGTTCCTTGAATATATTAATATTAATGGTTTATTTATGAACTATATTGATGAAATTTGCATTTCTGTGATGAAAGGAATACTTACATGCATGTTTTATTATTGATGATTTATTTATATACTCTGACCCTATACATGAATAATTTAAGAAAATATGATTTAAGAAAATATAATTTAAGAATTATGAAAAAAATCTCTCAGATATATATACACACGCACGCGCGCGCACACACATGTATGTATGTCTTCTAAAAGTAGGGTAGATCGATATTCGAAGCTAGTTCCACATAACCCTACTAGCAGATAATAGTAGTTAGCTGTTGGGAATAGTGTCCCAAAGCCAATCATCAGCCAGTTGACGGTTGTGCTCCTTTTGTATTA
>KE505334.1:286320-298703 GCA_000441515.1 Elaeis oleifera | reverse complement strand
ACTTGTGTGGCTGCGACGTGACAATCAGAGCCCCCCGACGGTGATCAGATTGCTGTGATCGACTACCCGCAAAAGGTGATGTGTTCTGAACACAGTATAGTAAAAAGTTTACTGTTTCAAATTTGAATTTCAAATTTAATGCATGCTATTGTATCATATTTAGATCTTAATGTAAGGTTAATTAGTATTAATTAATGAGATTAATTAATAATTTCACTGTAAAATAGTAATTTTGAAAAAATTTTAAATTATCATTTTGCCCCTGCACTGAATTTTCGCTTCATTAGCTTATGATCTTACTAGTCAATAATAGTAGTTGGCAGACAACCTTGTCAGTGAGTAATAGTTGTTGGCGAATGACTTGTCCCTGAGTAATAGTAGTTGACATGCAACTCTACCAGCAGATAATAGTAGTTGATGTATGATTATGCCAGTATATAATAGTAGTTAGTATATGATCTTACTAATGAAAAATAATAGTTAGTATATAATATTGCCAGCAGATAATAGTAGTTGGCATACAACCCTATTAATGGATAATAATAGCTGATTTACGATCCTGCTAGTAAATAATAGAAGTTGGCATACGACCTTCCTAGTAGGTAATAGGCACACGATCTTGCTAGTGAGTAACAGTAGTCGATATTTATCGATTAAGCCCGATCATGAATATAATAATGACCTCAGCATTTAATTCGAGATAAAAAATTGAAACTATGACATAATTAAATGCAAATGATTTATGATTTTGTTAAGCTATATATGTAGAACCATGTTTATGAAATATTGATGATTTCTTCATGTATGATTGGATTTATGACTTGCTTTATCATATGGTACTATAAAATATTCTATCTTGCAATAATTATTATTTTCTCTAAATGATGTATCAATTCACGTAAAAATTTATATTTGAGCTAATAAGATAGTGTAAGATTTTCTTACTGAATTGTATAGCTTATATCTTTTCTTATTTTTTTCTATATGAAATCACTAGAATGAAGAATGGGTCAGACTTGAAGTTCATGTTAGTAAGTTTGGAGATTTTGTAATAGATTTTAGTTCTTTAATTGACTATGAGTTTGTAGTTGGTAACTTTATGAATTTGAAGTTATGGGTTTTGGTATTTAAATCTTCATTTAGATGCTTTAAACTAGCTTTTATTTAATTATTTAATTGATATTGGATTTGGATCTCTTATTTTATTTGAGATTATAATTGTTGGCTTCATGCAATCATGGACGATAGCCCTCAACAATATGATTGTATTATATCCCAAATTTGGAGCATAATAAATCCCATCTATTTCATCCATTCAAGACCTACTTGAATTGATCTATTCAGCGATTGAATTATACGAGTGAAGCCAAATTACCTCTCATAAAAAGATCAGATTCGGATTTGATTTTTTTCCTATTTAATAAATAGGGGACTCATTTGGTTCGCAAGAAGAAGAGAGAAAGTGGGGTTAATGGAACAATAAAGAAAGGCCTTATATTTGGTTGGAGTTTTTAAAGGTAAGGATGGAAAAGTAGTATTTTCATGGGAATAAGATTATTATATTTCATAAGAAAAGAAAACTTATATAGAACATGGGAAAGTTCAATACCCATCGGCTTAAAAATGAGATTTTTTTTTCCAAATATACCCATAAGCTTTTAGATGAAATGGATTAAGGTCTTTCTTGTTATTAAGGATATAACAAGTATTTGTACAACTTTTCTAGAAAAGTAGATGCTCAAATAAATATAAGCTATTTTGGAATATATCACTTTTTTATAGTCAATCAAATATGCAAAATTATTTTCTAAGCATCATATATCCAGACATCAGCTTTTCAGAAAAAAATATTTTAGTGAGGAAACATTCTTCTTGCAAACCAAAAGATTCCAGAACGGATTCAAGTTGACAACATTTTGATCCAACCCATATCCAACCAACCCATATTTGACAGTCTTGACCCAATTGCGACCCTCATTAAAGATGAGATGATAATTTTTGATTCCCCAAGTTTACCAAGAAAGTAAAATATTAAAGTCAGGCATAGTCCCCCAAGTTTCAAAGAAACTACAAATAATTCAATATTCTGTATAAACTATCCAAGCACCTTCTCGTGGCTTAACCTGTATAATACAGCACAATACTCTCTCTTCTTCTTTTTTTTTTGTGGAATAAGTATGTATTAAGATAAGTGTCCAGTACAAATATGTTTAACCCTGTATTATATATGATTTACAAAAAACTGTATCCACAGAATAACTACAGGGGAACAAAAAACTTGCAACAAAAACTATATATCAAAACCTTTATAACAAAAACTATGTCAGACTAGTGACTATTAGAAACGAAGAGGAACGAACTACCGCATGCAGTTAATTTAAGATACTTGCAGAGGCTAAATCTATTATCATTCAAAAATGGAAAACCAATGGGATACAAGCAATATAACAAGGACTGAAGACCTGGCAGCAAATTAACACAGGAGACCATCCTGGGATGAGAAAGCAGACTGACAAAATATATCCACAGAATATTATAGATTGCTTTAATTATAACAGCACAGCTGAAACCATAAATCCTAAGTAGAAGGAAGGTGGCAAACAGGCTCAATGTAATTAACCCTTGATGCCTGAAATAAGCATTTATAAGTTGACAACTCAACTGCCATTCTTCCATAAGCTCAAAGATTGATTGTTGCCTCCCAGGGTATAAAATAAGGTGAAACATACTTGAAACAATGACAGTATAATGGCCAAGGAAGATACTCAAGGTAGAAGCAATTGAAGTGAAGTTGCCAGATAATGAAACATATGTGGCACGGACGATATCCTTGCCCACAACCAAGTTAAACCAGGATCAAACAACAAACCTTCATGAATCGCATACAGACCATCCTTGCCAAGAATATAGTGATCGAGTTCCATGTAATACAGCATGAGATAGTTATATGAAGAGTTATACATGCCTTTCATAATTTATCCCTCTAGCATCTGTGTTTAATATAGCAGCCAACTGTATAGGTAAAGCATCCAATTGAGAGAGTCGCAAGGGTCCCAAAATAGATGCAGAGGCTAACCAATCAACTGTTTGGTTAGCCTCTTGAAAGATGTGTGAGATGGTCCAAGGATATGAAACATCCCTCCAAGTCAAGACATCCCTCGATATAGGCCACCTATGTTTAATTTTAGCTTTAGGAGAGGAAATCCATTTGATGACTATAAAAGATAAATCTCCCTCTACCCATAGCTTCTCAGCTTGCAAAGAGAACAAGGCCTTATGAAGCCCCATCCAAAGACCAACCAGCTCAGCAAATGGAACAGAACACGGTGGCAATTGGGAGGCTGCCGCTTTAATAAGACGGCCATCCCAATCCCTGATGATGAATGCCATCGCTGCATCCTCATTCGACACAGAACCATCAAAATTTAGCTTCAACATTCCCAAGGAGGGGCTGCCACACAGCAGATATAGAAGACGGCTGCCTCTGGTTGGCAGTGTAATAGCATCCCCAATTTCTTAATGGATATGAAGCTGAAAATAGATTGTAGAGGGCGAGACTATGGCTCATGACCATAAGCTGGCGCATAACCTCTTGTGGAGCAATAGTGACTTGCTCAAATATGCGACTATTACGGGCCCTCCATATAAGCCACATTAGCAACACACATACAGAAAGATAATTCCTGTACCTTGACCCTTAGGCCACTAGATTAGCCAACTTATCCAAACAATTAAAACAAGACTGATCAGCTACCATATCAGCAAATAGACTCCAACTAATGAGAGCAAAGGAACATTGGAAAAAAACATGATCACAATCCTCTAAAAGAGTAGAGCAATAGTCACAACCCTTATTCACCAATAGATGCTTGCAAGGGAGTTTCCTCTGAAATAGCTACCAACAGAATGTTTTAACCCTATGGGGTATCAACAGTTTCCTAATTGATGAGCACGCTGAATTTAGACTGAAAGAAGACTCACTATAGAGAGTAACCATAACATCACTACTGAAAACATGAGAAGATCCGGAGGGATACCACCCCATCTGATCAGACCATTGGCCATAAGCAATTGGTATGCTGTTAATCATGGTCATCATATTAGGCACCACCAATGATTTTAATCAATCGTCATTTCAACCCTTCTTCTTAGAAAATAAATTTTCTAGTTTATACTATCCCAATCAGCTTCTATATTTATGAAAGTCGGCCAAGCGCAAAGAGGAACAGTGGAGATCCAAGGATCATAAAAGGCATGAATAGACTTTCCGTTACCTATAGACCATATGAACTGGTACCTAATGGAATGACCCATTTTAGAAATGGCCAACCAAATCGGAGAACATCTCGATGGCTTAGAATATGAAACCTAGGAGGCAGTAAATTTATATTTGGCAGTAGCTAATTTTGCCCACGGAGAGGAAAGATTAAGAACAAGTTGGGCTGCCAGTTTGCATAGCAAAGCTCGTCTCCTGGCCTGTAGAGATTGCAAACCAAGCCCACCCATGGACTTGGAAAACAAATTTGATCCTAAGATACCCAGTGAAGCCGCACCTATTACTATAATGCCCCCACAAAAAACTCTGAAACTCTTTCTCTAAGTGATCCAAAATAGATAAAGGAATAGGGGCCATCGACTTGACATATAAAGGAATAGAGGCTAACATAGATTGCAGAAGGGTTGCTCTTCCAGCCAAGGAAAGAGCCTTCCACCTCCACCCAGCAGTTCGAGAGTGCACTTTTTCCAGAAGAGGAATGAAATTAGAGGATCGAAATCTCATACCTGTAATCAGCACACCCAGATACTTACACTATCCCCTCCTTTTTGGAATATTGAAAAGGCCTTTTATTTGACTTTTGATTGTAGGAACTATGGAGGGGCTGAAAATAATTTAAGATTCAGAGAAGTTCACCTACTAACTAGAAAGTAAACAGTAAGTATTAATAATAGCTTTCAAACAGACTGCATCCCGCACAGTGGCCCTCGCTATCAATGAGCAATCATCAGCATATAATGTATGAGACAAAGAAAATGATAAAGCATGGGGCTTAAATACTCGAAGCAATTTGGCCTTTACTGCATAGTGCAATAAAGTAGAGAGAACTTCAAAATATAAAATAAACATATATGGGGACAACGGACACCCCTGGTGCAGACCACATGATGGTTGAAACCAAAGAGTAGGAGAGCCATTAATCAATACAGTATATTGAGGGTAACAAATAGAAGCCATTACCCACCGTATAAACTGAATAGAAAAACCATAGTTATGTAACACCTTATGCAAGAATGGCCACTGAACACGATCATATGCTTTTTCCATATTCATCTTCAAAATCATAAGACTTTTAGAAGGTTTAGCCCTGTCTACTGAGTGAAAGACCTTCTGTGCAAGCAATATATTTTCAGAAATGTTCCTTCCTGGGATAAAAGCACCTTGCTCTAATGAGACAAGGGATGGCAGTACTGGTTGCAATCTATTAACTAAGATTTTAGTGATTACTTTATACATTACATAGACTAATAGGTCGAAATTCATGCACCCGACGAGGATTTGACACTTTAGGTAACAGGGCTATAAAAGTCTGCTTTCATTCAACAGGCATAGCTGGATGAGTAAAGAAGTATTTAATAGCTTGAATGACATCATGGCCAACAATGGACTAGAATTTCTTAAAAAATATTGTCGATAAACCATCTGGACCCGGAGCTTTATCAGAATTAATATCTTGAACAGCTCTAATTATCTATTCATCATCCACCGATTTAATTAGACACTGGTTCTATTGTGTAGTCAAGGAACAGTCAAAAGGGGGAAGAGATATAGACTCATCCATTGCCGCAACCAATCACCTTGATTGGAAGTGAGACAACACATGCTACCTGATAACATTTTGCTCATGTATAGGTCGACCTTGATCATTTAATAGAAGGCCTATATGATTTTTACGGTGTTTTAGTAGTGTAGAGCGATGAAAGAAAGCAATGTTTACGTCACCCTCTTTCATCCAGAGAATTCTAGATTTCTGACGCCAAAAGACTTCCTGAAGACATAGATTATGATTATAGGCCCTCAACAAGGTAAGTAAACAATAATGGTCAACATGATCAAGGGCACCCCGATGTGATTCCAAAACCTAAGTTGCATGAATTTGTCTGTAAAGCTCTTCACCTTCCCAAAAATATTCCTAACATTTGTGTTATTTCATCTTCTAAGAGCCTTCTTTGTCTTTGTAAATAGAAGTGACAAACGAACCATAGGATTAGGATTGGACAAACATGTCCAACTATATTTAACTACCTCATGAAACCCCCACTGAGATAGCCAAAACTTCTCAAATCTAAAAGGTTTGGGACCAGTAGGCCGATGACTCCTCATAGTAAGCAACAATGGACAATGATTCGAGGCGAATCGAGTAAAATGAAGAACAATTGATTCAGAGTACTTGCTCAACCAGTTAGGAGAGACAAACGCCCTATCAATCCACTCCCACACTCGAGCTTGTCCCAATTGATTGTTACACCAAGTGAAGGAAAGCCCCTGAAAGCCAAGATCAACCAAGCCCGTTTGGTTTAAAAAGGCCCTGAACTCCCGAACATCTCTGGACACCCTAAATGGCTTCCCTCCATATTTGTCTTCAGCTTGTAGAAGATCATTAAAATCTCCAGTTAATACCAAATCAAGGCCTATATCCTGAACCACCTTGACTTGATTCCAAACCACCCGACAATGAATACCCGAGGTACTTGCATACAACACACCAAGTACCCATGGCTCTGAATTAGGATAGGACACCAACCCAAAAATAATTTGCCTATCAACATAGGTGAATTGTACCTCCCCAAACTTTCTGCCAAGCAATGATGATACCTCTGAATAACCCTTCAGCAGGCACCATATACACATGCCAAATAGGACCCATAATCTGACCAATACACGGCAACGCCTCCTCCGAAAGGCATGTCTCCAAAAAATAACACACATCAGGATGATGTTTATGCAAAAGGGTCTTTACATAATTAACAAAAGAGGGCTTTGCTGCCCCTTTATAATTCCACGAGAAAATCTTCATAACATCAGTTATGATGATTGACCTTTAGTCCCCTCATAGCCTCAGCCGACCCAATTTTCACTGCTTTTTCTTATCAACTAACTCACCCCCCATAGACTCCAACTAGTCCTCATGATTCAAAGAACCTAGTATAGCATATTTAATTCGATTAAAGATAGAAGAGTAATCAGAAGATGCATTACCCTCAATGTGCGAAGAAGAAGCTTTGTCCATAGCAGATTCTTATGGAGTAGAATGATGCATAGGCTAAGAACCATTAGACTTAGCTTGAGATGAACCAGTATGTTCTTCAACCATCAGAACCTTGTGTTCAGGAGATTCAGATCCAAAAGGCCTCAAGCCCTTCTCTTTTGGCGGAGACTGCTTCCGCTTGTCTTTAACACCCTTAGCAGTTGAACCAACCTCCTTGGATGTAAACATAAAAGTATAATCCATCACCTGCATACTCTCCAAAATATTAGTGTCAAACAGCGATAAAGGAGCAAACCTTGATTCCGACACAAAGGATGAAGTATCAGGAGGCGCCATTCCCATCCCAGAAGCCATCTTCATTACATGCTTAGGGGCCACCCACTAGAACTTCTTGTTAGTCTCTGCCTTAGTTGCATCCTGAGATGATAGTATAGAACCATTACTATTAGTAGGAGTTGATAAAATAGGTGCTATCGGAACATGAGTCACCCTGATCCAAGGCCACAACATAAGCCGACCCTCTTTCACTCTTTGACATTTGTAGAGCTCCATAAGAACTCCTAATCGCCCACAACCATAGCACACATCAAGCAAATCTTCATAGATGAACTCTTGCCATTTTGTAGTTCCTTTGACACAAACCCTAACACCCAAACATAGCTCCTTAGACATGTCCAACTCAACACAAGCTCTAGCAAAACCCAAGCACGTTGTGGAGGTCATCCAGCCATCCAAGAACAAAGGTATGCCCACCGTCGCAACAATCTTTAGGATACTCTCTTTGCCCCAGAGTTCTAATGGTAGATCCGGCAAACGAAGCCAAATTTTTATCTTCCGAAGCACATCTTCACCCGGCTTGAAGTTAGGTTTCTACAGCTCCAAGGATAATAGTTGGCCCGCTAAAGACCATGGCCCTTTCTCCAAAACTCTCAATCGAGATGCCTCGTTAGGGAAAGAGAAGACCAAAATTCCTTCCATCCATGATGATACACGAAACTCCCCAATAATATTTCATCTGAGTTTAAGCTCCCATTGTGCAAACTTTGACAAAATTCTTACCCCAAAACTTGCCAAGTAGAGCATTCTTCCACCGGCCACAAGCCCCCTCAACTTCCTCATCTCAGAATACCACCACCTTAGAAAACATCTCTTCCAGAGCCGCTATGTCCGCTGGAGATGCTCAGGATGTTTTTCATTTAAACCGTCGAGTACCCTGAATCACGTTCGTCCACGATCGAGCTGATAATGTATTATTTCCTCCAGACCACACACCCCTTCCATAACGAGCCGATGAAGCACTTTGATTAACCCCAAATGCCCCTTTTAGTGAAAAGACTCCCTTACCTAAACCATCCAAACTTCCAGCAATGCTCCGAGTTGAATCTCCTTGATCGACCGATCGATTAGCATTGAAGATCCCTTGATTTTCCTACTTCTCCGACGATAAACCCCCGAAACCCTCACAGAATCCTTCCCTTTCAGACATCGCGAAAACTTCCAATCAAATAAATTTACTCCCTTTAATTCATCCTAGACTACTCATTTGATTTTGTGAGTGATTCTTTCTTGTACTAGTTGTTCTGTTCTGCATTTGTGACTTATTTTTTTTTTTTCTTATTCTTGTGTTCACTGCCTCTTGGGACAAAAACTCGATCATCTTTTATTGAAAAAGAATATAAACTCAATTATGTGTTTGCTTGATTTAGAACACTTTCCTACAACAGTAGCTTGAGCTAGAAAATGCAAGTTCATATAACCAACATCAACCTTTCCTCCCCTGTGGCTACATTGTTTATGGCAAATGTTGGCATGTATAGGCTAATCAAAAATAAAATAATAAATAAAGAATAAATTATAGAAACATCTCCTCTACTTTAGTTCAATTTCACTTATATCTTCTATACTTTAAAAATATCAAACTAGTCCTTCTAGTTATCGAGATGTTTCGATATAATCCAACCATCTATCTTCATTAATAAATTTTTTAAAATGATAAAAATATCCATCTCGTTCCTCCTCCCTCCTCCTCCATGGCTGATGTCTCTCTTTCTCCTCATCTTCCTTCTCTTCTTCTCTTCCTCCCTTCCTTTTCACCCATTTTGTCCTCCTCTCCTTCCTCCTCTCTCTCCCTCCTCCTTTCTCCTCTCCTTTCTCCTCTCCTTTCTTTCCATCCACTTCTCCTCCTCATCCTTTTCCTCCAAGCCGTCTATAAACTATCTCGCTACACAATAGCCTCCTCCACCTTCAACACTTCTTATCTTCCACATCTTCTTTCTCCCCATCCTCTTCTCCTCCCCTTCTCCCTCCACCCTCTTCCTGACTGATGGCCCCTCTCCCCTCCTCCCTTTCTCCTCATTCTCTTTGTCCTCATCCTATTTCTCCTCTAAACCAACTGATCAATATATGAATTATAATATTAGAAGTATTAAATATTATATTGTTTAATCTTTATTAATTAGAATTTGATGCTTCTTAGTCTCTTCTGCAGGTAATTAAGAGATTGAGTCGAAGCCCAAGTAACGTCCAAAATCAAGCCTAATTTAAGGTCAAATAAATTCAAAGGAACTCCATAATATGGTCTATGGTGGACCAGATCTTCACGTGATTCATAGCAATCCATAGGTTCATGGCAGTCTATGGCTCATAGGAAAGCAAAGTGGTGGTGTGGTGCACAAGGTAGAGGGGATCCACACTGGGCTGTGTGCATGCAATGGGCATGAAATGGAGCACGTAAGGGCTTAAAAGAGGAGGGGACCCACACGATGGACATCCTGGTATAACTAGGAGCATGGAGCTATGCATGGGATGTGCGTTGGATCCATATGCTGTGCATGGAATGGATGTTGAGCGCGGCTTGGCTTGGGCATGCTTGCAAAGGCAAAATAAAGGAGGGCTGGCTCATGAAAATAGGAACTCAGTGGTTTGGAAGCATTTGGACGTGAACGTGTGGGACCAAGCAAGCGAATGCAATTTGAATCCACTGGGTATTTTGGCAGGCTTCTATTGCAAACCAAAGTGGGCGGCATGCGGTTCAAATGAGGAAGCTTCATGTGGGCTTCAAATGAACGCGCTTAATGTATGCGAAAGCTGGAGAGCAGGGGTGAACATGAAAGGGAGAACTGGTGAGCGCGTGTGGATTCAAAAGTGCTAGCCTCATACGGATGTGCAGTGGACCAACGGTTTAAACGCGTTGGTTCACACAAAATAAGTCATAAGGCTATTGGATGCGAAGCGATAAGATGAAGCGGGCAGAACAAACACGATGGGTTGTTGGATGCGACACAGAACAAATGCATGGTATGAAGTTTATAAAAGAAGGCTGCAGAGGATCGAGGGGGAATTTTTTTCAGGCCACAAGCCGGTGATCTTCTTTCCATCTAAAACCATTTCCATACCTCATCTAGTCTAGCCATCCAAACACCCAAATACCTCCACCATCCTTTTCCACACTGATACCATCCTTCTCCACACCAAAAATCTCTCTCTTCCTGACGTCACCTTCTTTCATTTTGCTACTATCAACTATCTTCCAGCTGCTGTCCAGAAGTCTCCTTAATCCCAGGATGTCAGCAAGCAAAAGTTCCATGACCGGTTAAATTTTCAGTTCTCGAAAAATCCCTGAAGTGCTTATAACAAGCAATATTTTATTGTTTATTTATTTTGTACTTCTTCTTTCTATAAATAAAGATCCACTATTAAATGTCTATTTTTTATGCACTTTTTAGTTACCTTATATGCATCTCATCTTGACTAGCCTATACTCCAGAGGGATGGGTCGTGATCTAATGGGTACGAGTCGTGTTCCCGCCAGATACATTATATCTTGATAGGTGTCATATAGACTCATTGCATCGAAAGAGAATATTAACTATCTGTCAGGTAACCAAGTGAAATCCCGAGACATCTTCCTAATTCTTGAACTACTTCTTTGATAGCATTTGATTTACTTTGACTTTTATTAGCATTATTTTAGTCGATCAATTAATTTCAATCCTTCTTTAATTTTAGTACTCAAACGTAACTCATCCCATGATCTTTGTGGATACGAACCTGACTCACACTATCTATATAGTTGAGGTCAGTAATTTATCTTTGATGGCCTCACGGCAAGGCAAATCAAATTTTGACACCGTTGTCGGAGATCATTGGTACGGTTGCTTCGAGTTTAATTTTTTAAAAATATATTTATTATTTTTTAATTTATAGTTATTTTTAGTTAACTGCTAGCTTGTCTTTTATTCTCTTGACTTAAAAAAAATAGATCATTTTTATTTCTGACATAAGGTTGCCCTGGCGTAACTGGAAGTTATGTTGAATGATTGTCCCAGGGGATGAAAAGATTGAATTAACTTAAAAATTTTATTTTATTTATTTATTTTATTTCTAGTTTAATCTGATTTTAGTGCTTTCTAACTTGCTTAGTTTATTTAGGCAAATTTATATTCCTGTAAATAAATATTTTACATTAACACTTTATAATTTTTTAAAAATTAGAGACTTAATCATAAAATCTAAAAAGAGAAATAAATTAATTTAATTTAATCCTGATTATATGTTAATAACAAGCTTGGATATTTGGTTTGCTGTATTGCATAATCATAATATATCTTAAGGGCTAACCCATTAATCAGATAAGGTGGGACTTCATCACCCTCCTTAGCCCAAAAACTACAATCCATCATTCTGCATTAACCCAAGCCTTAATTTTAAAATCAATTAGACATCAGCCCTAAGGTGTTCGAGCTCATTAAGACAAGGCACCCAAAAGAGTTAGATCGGGCCAAGATTGGCTAGTTGACTGATGTCTAGGAAAGAGGTTCAGGGACAAGAGTCCGAAGAAAGATGGTTCTCTAATTAGGTCAGTCGCGAAAGTACGGAGAGCCTCCCACCAATCTTACCTTTATCTGGCTAGTTAGCTAGTTGGTTGCTGACTTGGAGGGCTTCAAGACGGCCTGGACAGTTAGGAGCTGTCTAGATCTAGGATAACCCAGGACAGACTTTGCTTGAGTAAGTGTTGACATTTTTTTGTTAATTAAAAAAAAACTTTGACTCTTCTCTCTTCTTAGATTAAGGAACTCTTAGGCTTTTCTCGTTAGATCTCTTTCACTCTTTTCTCAC
>KE505334.1:264984-286300 GCA_000441515.1 Elaeis oleifera | reverse complement strand
TTTTATAAAAAAATAAAAAAATTCTATAAAATTGAAATTTTCTGTGTTTGCTCTAAAGGTATAACTGTGAGGATGTATGCTTGGCCGTCGTTCATTACAACCAGAGATTCGACCCCTAGATTCTGAAATCGAATGAACCTTTAGAGCCAATCAACTTAGAAACATGGATCGAAATCAGGAGGCCGATCCACCTAGGCAATTGAAGGAGTATTTCACTCCTTCCGCATACACTTATTCTCCCTGCATTCAAGTATCTCTAGTTGAGGCAACTCAATATGAGATCAAGTCTAGTGTCATCCAAATGCTTTCATCTTTTTATGAACTGTCAAACGAGGATCCATACAAATATTTGGACAAATTTCTTGAGATATGTTCCATTGTTAAAATCTAGAACTTCTCTAATGATGTCCTTAGATTAAAATTATTTCCTTTTCTCTTAAGGACAAGGCCAAATATTGGCTAAACTCTTTAGATTCGGTAACCATCTCAACCTGGGACCAACTTCAGAAAGAATTTCTCAAGAAGTACTTTCTCATAAGAAAATAATCAAATTAGAAAAGCCATAACTAGTTTCTCCTAGCTAGATGGGAAAATGTTCCATGAGACTTGGGAAGGCTCAAAGACCTAATTCGTAAATATCCACATCATGCCGTACCTAAGTGGCAACTAGTCCAGTGCTTCTACGATGGACTATCAGAAAGGCACAGGTAGATGGTTGATGCTTTGTGTGGAGGAACATTTATGCTTAAAAATGAACATGAGGCTTGGCAACTATTTGAGACCCTTAGTAAAAACTCTCTACACTACATGTCTGCCACCCGTAGAGATCCTCCCATGATTGGACCAAAAAGATGTGGAATTTATGAGGTAGGCTATTCCATAGATATCCATAGTAAGGTAGATGAATTGTCACAAAAATTTGATCGACTACTGCAAGTCGGGCAGACCTCTACCCCATCTACCCATGTGCAAGATGCTTGTACCATATATTCAAGTCCAACCCATTTTACTGCTGATTGCCCAGCTTTCTATCAATTTTTTGAATTTATGCAGGAGCAAATTTATCAAGCCCAAACCCAGACTGCTTTCAGACCAAGTAATAATCCATACTCGAACACTTACAATCTTGGTTGGAGGAATCATCCAAATTTCTCTTGAAAATCTCAACCTATGGTTAATCCGGCAACTCACAGACCCAACTACCAAGGGACACCATATTAAAACACACCCTATCCTCAGCACCAAAATCCTCAACCATCTCCTTGCAACCAAAGTTCAGATATAGAGAAAATATTGAAAACTTTAGAAAGAATGGAGACTAACAGCCAAGCTAGAGATCAACTCCTTCACTCTCACTCACAATCAATTGCAAAGCTAGAGACCCAATTAGGTCAACTAGCTACAACCTTCAATAGGAGGGAGGAAGGCAAATTACCTAGTCAGCCCATCAGCAATTCAAAAGGGCAATATATGGCTAAGAGTTCCACTGCCCCAGAGATTTTTTTGAGCATGCAAAATCTGTAATGACCCTTAAAAGCGAAAAAGTCTTAAACCAGTCAGAAAAAAATCAACAGTTAGAACAAGCAGAACAAGCCAAGTCAGAAAGAAGAAATCTGAAGAGAGAGAAGGATCTGTTAATCCAGCACCTACACTTAAAGCTCCATTTTCAAGTGCTCTAGAATCCCCTCTGTCTCTCGACAAGAAGGGTATCAAGATGAATGAAATGCTAGAATTATTTAAACAAGTCCAAATAAACTTACCTTTTCTTGATGCAATTAAACAAGTCCCTACATATGCCAAATTGCTTAAGGACTTATGCACGCAAAAACAAAGATCTAAGGTACACATATCAAAGAAAGTCTAACTCACTGAGCAAGCTAGTTCAGTCTTCCAACACTCAGCCCCACCTAAACTCAAGGATCCTGGTACCCCAATCATTTTATGTCTAATAGGAGACCTGACCATTAAGAAAGCTCTATTAGATTTGAGGGCAAGTGTTAACTTTCTTTCGAGCTCAATGTACGAACTCTTTGATTTTCGAGAGTTAAAACCCACATCAATTATTCTACAATTAGCTGACAGATCTGTTAAGATACTACGTGGGATGATAAAGGATGTGCTTGTCAAAGTAGATGAATTCTACTTTCCAGTAGACTTTCTTGTCTTAGATATGGAATCTAGTGGTAACCCCAATCAAATCCCAATTATCCTAGGTAGACCCTTCCTAGCAACAGCTAATGCTTGCATTAACTATAGGACTGGAGTCATGGATGTATTGTTTGGGAACAAAAGTTAAGGTTAAATATTTTCAATGCTGCTTTGCGGCCACCCATAAATGATTATGGTGAGGTAAATGCACTAGAGAAACTTGAAAAAGAAGCTAAGTCCACTGTACTTTCACAGGATCCTTTTCATGCCTGTTTAGCTCATTTTAATTTGGACAATTTTAATATAGATGGATATATGGAAAAAGTGAATGCATTACTAGAGCCATCCAATTCAAAGACTACTCCTCCATGGACTGCAAAGTATGAACAATTACCTACACCATCTAGCATACAATGGCTCCATTATTAGAAACACCACCTATATTAGAATTAAAGCCACTCCTGATCATGTTAAAATATACATTCTTAGGACCCAGTGATACCATCTCAGTAATCATAGCATCAGACCTAACCTCTAACCAAAAATCTCAACTTGTAGGTTTATTAAAGAACATAAAGAAGCAATTGGATGGTCAATTGCCGATTTGAAAGGCATTGAACCCTCCATCTGCATAAACCACATTTATTGTGAGAAAAATGCCAAACCCTATAGGGATATGCAGAGGAGGCTTAATCCTAATATGAGGGAGGTTGTGAAGAAAGAAGTAGTGAAGTGGTTAGATGCAGAAATTATCTATCCGATTTCAGATAGTAAATAGGTCAGTCCCATGCAAGTAGTACTTAAGAAATCAGATATTACGGTGGTAGAGAATGAAAAAGGTGAACTGCTCCCAACTCTACAATAATTGGTTGGCGAGTTTGTATAGATCATAGGAAATTGAACAATGTTACTAGGAAAGATCATTTTTCATTGTCCTTTATTGATCAAATCCTAGAACGATTAGCTGGTCAGCGCTTTTTCTGCTTTCTAGATGGTTATTCAGGATATAATCAAATATCCATGTTTCCTGAAGATCAGGAGAAAACTACCTTCACTTGTCCGTATGGAACATTTACTTTTCGACGTGTGCCATTTGGGCTTTGTAATACGCCTGCTACATTCCAGCGGTGCATACTGGCTATTTTCTCAGACATGGTGGATAAATTTTTGAAAGTATTCATGGATAATTTTTTGATGTTTGGGATCACTTTTAAGGATTGTCTCGATAACCTAGCTAAAGTACTAAAATGATGTGTCCAAACAAATTTAGTACTAAGTTGGAAAAAAAGTCATTTTATGGTCCGAGAAGGGATCATGCTAGGTCACATTATTTTGAGAGGAAGATTGAAGTAGATAAGCTAAAGTGGAAGTAATCTCAAAACTCCCACCTCCAACTTCAGTCAAACAATACGATCATTTCTCGACCATGCTGGGTTTTATAGAAGATTCATCAAAGACTTTAGCAAAATTTTTAGATCATTGTGCAATGTGCTTGCCAAGGAAACTTCTTTTATCTTTGATGATGATTGTCTTAAATCCTTCCATACACTTTGCACAGCCCTAACGATGGCACCAATTATTAAGCCCCCTGATTGATCCTTCCCTTCGAGATTATGTGTGATGCATCCGATTTCGCAATTGGTGCTATGTTAGGACAAAGAATTAATAAGAAACCACACGTAATCTATTATGCTAGTAAAATCCTTTCAGATGCATAATTGAATTACACTACTCTTGAAAAGGAGTTACTAGCTGTGGTGTTCGCCTTAGAAAAATTTTGATCATATCTTTTAGGGTCTAAAGTCTTTGTCTACTCTGATCATACTGTATTGAAACACTTGCTCTCTAAGCAAGATACGAAGCCTAGATTGATCTGATGGATCCTTCTTCTTCAAGAATTTGATTTAGAAATCAAAGACAAGAAAGGTTCTAAAAATATGGTAGCAGATCACATTTCAAGGATCTTGGTTGAGCACAAAAAAAGCACCGACGAGGTCAAGGAGAAATTTTCTGATGAACAACTTTTACAATCTCTTCTAATCAACTCCCTTGGTTTACTCATATAGTGAATTACCTGACGACGAAACAAATTCCTCCCCACTAGTCCCAACAGGAAAAGGATAGATTCTTCTCACAAATCAAATACTATTTTTGGGAGGAACCTGAACTGTTTAAGTACTGCCCCGATCAGGTAATCCGTCGGTGTGTCTCCGAGAGTGAGTTTCAAAGTATTCTCATATTCTGCCACTCTTTAGCATGTGAGAGATATTTCAGTGGAAAGAAGACTGCATCAAAAGTGCTGCAAAGCAGGTTCTATTGGCCAATACTGTTCAAAGATGCACACGACTTTAGCCGTAATTACCTAAGATGTCAACAAACAGGAAACATTTCAAGAAAAATATGATGCCTCTGTCCCCTACTCTGATTATAGAAGTTTTTGATGTCTGGGGAATCGACTTTATGGGATCCTTTCCTTCTTCGTTTGGATACGAGTACATATTGATCGCCGTGGATTATATTTCAAAATGGGTTGAAGCCATGGCAATCCGAACCAATGATCACAAAGTTGTGATCAAGTTCATTTAACATAATATTTTTAGTCGGTTTGAATGTCCAAGAGCCATCATAAGCGATGAGGTACATATTCACGGATAGACACTTCAAAATTTAATAAAAAATATAAGATAACCCACAAAGTTGCCACACTTTATCACCTCCAAACAAGTGGCCAAGTAGAGGTCTCTAATAGGGAGATCAAACATATTTTAGAGAAACGATCAGGCCTAATAGAAAGAATTGGTCTGCATGCCTCGATGATGCACTATGGGCTTACCGTATTGCTTTTAAAACATCCATAGGAATGTCTCTTTACCGACTTGTCTTTGGAAAAGCTTGTCATTTATCAGTCGAATTGGAACACCGTGCATTTTGGGCTATATGAAATTTAATTTTGATATGAAAATACAGGTTCTAATAGGAGACTCCAATTAAATGAACTTGAAGAGCTATGCAATGAAGCATATGAGAGTGCTAGAATTTATAAGGCTCAAACTAAAGCTTACCATGATAAATTCATTACACAAAAATCGTTTGAGCCCAATCAGAAATTGTGGCTCTTTAATTCTAGGTTGTCTTTCTCCGAAAAACTTCGCTCATGCTGGGATGGACCCTTTATCGTGACCCAGGTATTTCTCATGGTATCGTAGAACTCAGAGATCTTAAATAGAAAAATACTTTTAAGGTAAATGGCCAGCGTCTGAAACCATATTTGGAAGGAATCAATGATGGAGAGCTAATTGAATCTGTTGATCTAGTGGATCCAGTTGAATAATACTCAGCACAGTCTGGCTGAAGACTTTAAACTTAGCGCTCCTGGGAGACAACCCAGATTATACATTTTTTTAATTATCTATCTTCTTTCTTTTGATAGAAAAATATGAGAAGGATAATCAACCAAGTTAGGGAGAGCATCCCATTTAAGATCCAGATAGAGTCACGAACAAATCACACCCACAAAGGAAGAACCTCTTACCCGACAATAAACGAGCACATCGAATTCAGGTGGTGTCTTTCTTATTATTTTTTCTCTATTTTTTCTACTTTATTATTCTCTTCTTCCATTAGGGATAATGAAAAATAAGTTGGGGAGAGAATAGCTAATTTTGAATTTAAGTGAGTCCTCAAGTACGATTTGAAAGAATTAACATTATGTACCCAAACTTTGTCTCGATTAAAAGTGAACTAGTCATCCTAATTAATGAATAATTAATGGTCTAGATAATTTTAAAGATATTGAGAAGTAAATTATTAAGAAAACCTAATAAATGGTAGAGTTTAGATCAGTAAATTTTTGGAGTAATTCTAGAACCCTCTTCCTACCGATCTCAATGACAAATCTACTTTGTGGGTTGGGTGGAAAGGTCAAGGTATGCAAAAATTTTCTTAGAATTTACTATAATAATAATAATAATAATAATAAAAGAAGCAATACAAATAAAGATTTTAGCATTGTCTCACTGAGTAATCGGGTCCCTTCGTCTAAGTAAGCATTATGGTTCACGTCAAAAGATGGAGATGTTAAGAAACCTCTTATAGAGTCAGTCTTAATTCGTAGCCTTTTTTATTTGAGTTAGTAAGCCTGAAGGGTGTTCTACACCTAATGCCCTAAAGCCAACTGGTTTGAGAGTCATTGGCCTAAAGTTCGCTGTAGGAGTCAATTAGAAAACTTAAAGGATTAAGACATTGCATTGGACTCTTTTTAAAAAATTTAAAAATAAATAAATAAAATAAATAAATAAATAAATAAATAAATAATTAAAAATATTAAAAATAATAATAATGGATAATAAGGGGATTAAATTATAAGAAGATAATAAATCCAGCCCACATCAAGTCAGAAGACTTCAAGAGTGAAGTGGAGAATTGGTGAAAGAAGATCTCTAAAAATTTCTATGGCTAATACTCAACCACTAATTGGGTTGAATTAGTAGTCCGATGAAGTATCTCTTTAATAGTTTGGCTGGGTATCAACCTCCTTCAAGGATGTCTAAGATACTTTTAATTCAAGGTGGAGTTAGTACACATTGCTAATTTATCTTCTTTACTCGAGAATGAGTAAAGTTCGAGTTGGGGGGTGTGATCAATATATGAATTATAATATTAGAAATATTAAATATTATATTCTTTAATCTTTATTAATTAGAATTTGATGCTTCTTAGTCTTTTCTGCAGGTAATTAAGAGACTGAGTCAAAGCCCAAGTAACGCCCAAAATCAAGTCTAATTCAAGGTCAAAATAAAGTTCAAAAGGAAGTCCATAATATGGTCCATGGTGGATCAGATCTTCACGTGGTTCATAGCAATCCATAGGTTCATGGCGGTCTATGGCTTATAGGAAAATAAAGTGGTGGTATGGTGCACAAGATAGAGGAGATCCACACTGGGCTGTGTGCATGCAATGGGCATGAAGTGGAGCACGTAAGGGCTTAAAAGAGGAGGGGACCCACACAATGGACATCTTGGTATAATTGGGAGCATGGAGCTATGCATGGGATGCGCGTTGGATCCATGTGCTGTGCATGGAATGGATGTTGGGCGTGGCTTGGCTTGGGCATGCTTGTAGAGGCAAAATAAAGGAGGGCTGGCTCATGAAAATAGGAACTCAGTGGTTTGGGAAGCATTTGGATATAAACGTGTGGGACCAAGCAAGCAGGCGCGATTTGAATCCGTTGGGTGTTTTGGCGGGCTTCTGTTGCAAACCAAGTGGGCAGCATGCGGTTCAAATGAGGAAGCTTCACATGGGCTTCAAATAACATGCTTAATGTGCGCGGAAGCTGACGAGCAGGGGTGAACACGAAAGCGGGAACTGGTGAGTGCACGTAGATTCAAAAGTGCTAGCCTCACGCGGATGTACAGCGGACCGACGGTTTAAACGCGTTGGTTCATACGAAAAAATCACAAGACTATTGGATGTGAAGCGATAAGATGAAGCGGGCAGAACAAACGTGATGGATTGTTGGACGCGACATGGAACAAACACGTGGTATGAAGTTTATAAAAAAAAGGCCGCAGAGGATTGAGGGGAGAATTTTTTCAGGCCACAAGCCAACGATCTTCTTTCCATCTAAAACCATTTCCATACCTCATCTAGCCTAGCCATCTAAACACCCAAATACCTACACCATCCTTTTCCACATCGATACCATCCTTCTCCACACCAAAAATCTCTCTTCCTGATGCCATCTTCTCTCATTTTGTGGCTGTCAACCATCTTCCAGCTGCTGCCCAAAAGTCCCCTTAATGTCAGTGAGCAAAAGTTTCATGGCCGGTTAAATTTTTTAGTTCTCGAGAAATCTCTGAAGTGCTTGTAACAAGTAGTATTTTATTGTTTTATTATTTTTGTACTTCTCTTTTCTATAAACAAAGATCCGCTATTAAATGTCTATTTTTTATGCTCTTTTAGTTACCTTGTATGCATCTCATCTTGACTAGCCTATACTCCAGAGAGATGGGTCGTGATCTAATGGGTACGAGCCGTGTTTCTGCCAGATAGGTTATATCTTGATAGGTGACATATAGACTCATTGCATCGAAGGAGGGTATTAACTGTCTGTCAGGTAATCATGTGAAATCTCGAGACATCTTCCTAATTCTTGAACTACTTCTTTGATAGCATTTGATTTACTTTGATTTTTGTTAGCATTATTTTAGTTGATCAATTAATTTCAATTATTCTTTAATTCTAGTACTCAAACGTAACTCAGCCCACGATCTTCGTGGATACGAACCTGACTCACACTATCTATATAGTTGAGGTAAGTAATTTATCTTTGATTGCCTTACAGCATGGCGAATCACCAACCCATAAGCTTTATCTCTTTAGATGGCCCCCTTTACATTATCCTTCCTCACCGGTAAAAAATCCTTCCCTTTCCTTCCTCTTCACTCATTTTTCTTCTCCATGGTAGCTCCACCTTTTTTTTCCTCCTTATCTATTTCACCATCTTATCCTCTTTTTATCCAAACCACCCATAAGCCATCCTCTTTACGGCTGTCCCTTCAACCTCCGTCCCTTCCCACAGGTAACCCATTCTTCCCTCTTCTTCCTCTCCATCCTCTTCTCCTTCTTGTTTTCCTTCTCCTTCTTTAATCTATTCCTTATCCGCGACCATTCTTCTCTCCTTCCCTTCTTTCTCATCCACCTTTTCTTCTCATCTTCTTCCTTCTCCAAGCCCATCTATGAACAAGGGCATTTTCATCTAATGAAAAGAAATCTAACATCGTTTATTGATAAATAAACGACTGGATCACATTGGAATATATTGTTAATTAGAAGGGTTAGTTTAATATTTTTAAAATATAAAGGGTGTAAATAAAATTGAGTTAAAGTTGAAGGAATGTTTCTATAATTTATCTTAAATAAAAGGACTCGGCACCAATGCCACGGCCAAGTATCATGTCATGGATCTCCAATGGTTGCGGGGCAGATCTTTAGTCAAAGGAGATTATTGATTGAAATCTTATCTACTTACCACAGCTAGTAACCTAACAAAATCTTACCACCATCAATCAGACGTGGATAGCTTCCAGAATCCAATTCGAAAGGAGACTGGATACAATGCTTTTCTAAATATTGTACAACCAAAGAGCTCACGCACAACTTCCCGAAAGGGAACACATTAACTTTGTGATTCAGGTAACAGTATCAGTTTGAGAAGAAAAATCCTTATGCAACCTGTAAAAAGAAATGCTCTAGATGACAGACCTTCTTCTGTTCTTGCACAGAACTCTCTGAGCAGTCCCCAGTCTTCCAACAATATCCTTTTCCCGCAGAGCTTGGTTAAAGATCTGCGATCCTGGAAGCATGGCATGCTTCGGTTGAGCTGGTGAGCCAAGAATCACTCTTTTCTGCACACTAAAACACAACTTGCTGACCGATTGTTGTGCACTACTTAAACTACTTAAATTGGCTGGGCTTGAATAAGTCGAAGCTTTTGCCGAGGAGAAGAAATGGTTGGAATCTTTGATTTCCATAGTGCCTGCACATGAGGTGGACTTGCATACTTGCTGCTGGATGCAATGCTTCCAAATTCCCTGGCGTGCCTGCGGCTTGCGGTGTTCCAGGTAATGAAGTAAATGTTGCCACTGATCTCCTCCTTGGGACTCTCAACTGAGATAAATTAGTGGTGCCAGTTATCTGATGCTGTTGCGTTTCAGGCAATGCTTGTTGTCTTTCTGCTTCATTTGGCAAGATAGCAATGGAGGCCCTCCTCTTGGTCTGCACTGGTATATGACGGATGACGGGAGACAATGATATCCTTCGTGCTTTGTTAATACTTTTGGTTGGATCAATAGCAGAGGCTTTACTTGTTGACAGAATGTTCTCTTTATCATGTACCAGGGGAACTTTGTGGTGCTACTTTTGCGAGGACCTAAAGGTGGCAAGCGGTTAGTGATTCTGCTCAAAGGAGGCCTCTCCTTGATGGGAGCAAGTGGTGGCTTGGAGAGTTTAGCAGTATCTCTGGAGGCTCTCTTTTCATCAGTTAATTGGTTCTCAAGATCTCTAACCTGCCACCATTCAGCCAAAAACAATCAGTTTTTTTTGGTGGGGTGGAGGGAGGAGCTAATGACTCTTAGTAAGTAAACTGACTGACATCAATACATATACAGGAGAAAAATATAAAATGAAATTTTTGGAGCAAGAATTATCTGATATAACATGTCCAGCCTGAGAATTTCTTCTCACTGATAAACTTGCAAACAGCATTAACATTGTACATATGTTCTTTTTTCTGATGACTGGTTCTCATGTCAGTATTGTACCTTCTGTTGATAATGCTTGCATGTTTGCTCAGCATCTCTGATCTGTAGATTCAAATGTTTAGAGGCTGTCGTTAACACATTTACATGAGAAGGGAAAGAAATAAATTCCACTATGTCCACACAAGACATAAAACACCAAGTAAATAAATGGTAAATAAAATTCATTTCGGCATTAAAGTGATGCTTCTATTAGTGGGTCAGAAGGTTGACATGGCAAAATTTTAAATAAGTTAAAATTAAGTTTGGTTATTTAATTGTAGATTACCTTCTCTTGAAGAGTTTTAAAGACATGCTCCCGTGATGCATATTTGAGCTGCATCAACTGCAAGGTTTCATTTAATCTTGCTGTTTCCTTTTCTTCCAGTCGGAGCTTCTCTGTCTGTACAAAAATATTCAGATCAGCTACTCTATCTTAAAGTAAACCCCTCCTCTCTCAATTCATTAGAATATAGAAGAACTACCATCTGTTTAAGCTTGAAACTTTCTGCTGGATCTGATTGTTTACGGGCAGGGCCATGCTCAACTCCCCGGACTCGGCTGGCAAAATTTAATGAGCAGAGTGTTTCTCCCAAATCTGCTGAGCTTGGGCTGATCTGTGCAAACATAAGAGTTTTGCAATCTCCTCCTGTTGTAATTTACATCGCCAGTGTATTCAATGTGCATGCATTATTTTGTCATGCAAACCGTAGAACTAGTAACTAGATTTTAAGAAACATTAACATGCATCTTACCTAGAGAGCTTTGGAGCAGATGCGTAAGCTTTGAGTTCCTGTATTTTTGAACAAAAGATACAGGAGTGAGAGAGGGAGTGAGTTATTGAGAGAGAGAGAGAGAGAGAGAGACCTGTATGGAATATGGGGGTTCTTTGAGGCAAGAGCAGAGATAACATCTCCTAATGCTGAGAGTGACTTATTGATGAACTGGGACTCTTTCAACCTCTCGCCCTCGACTTCAGTCTTTGCAACACGTTCACTTCCAGCTAAATCCACAAGCCACATGTGGCTCCTGCTCCTCTGCCCACTCACCAAATTCTCACTCTTGATAGTCACTCTAACCAAGCTGCAACGAAGCTAATGTGGTCGTAATGAGGATATTTTAGATGAGAGCTAACATGCAACACTACCTTTTCTCTAGAAATAATTACAAATCTTCACTTCCAGTCAGTAAGAAGGAAAGTTCAGGCGTAGAAACTAGGCCTATCCATGGATGTATTTAAAAAAAGCAATAGATTCTCACCAGTGAGAACGGCTACTGAGCTCGTTGGCATTGGTTGATCCAACTGATCTGTTCCTTGCTCCAGTTTTAAGCATCTCCCACAGCTCATATATGCTGCAGATCTGAGCTTCAACCAACCCAGGCACATCCTGTATTCCGTCTGCCACTTGCTTTATCTCCAATCTTAATGAAATTTATTAACAAAAAAAAAACAACCAGAATGAAATTACAATCTTATTTCAGGTTAGGGAATCATAGTCCAAATAACAATCAAGCACTCCATGGTATTTTCAAGCACAAGAAATGAATTTTTTACTTCTTTGCAGGTTGATCTGCATTGTCTGCCAGAAGATCTCTGATCTTCTCATTATAGACCTCCAACATGCTCACAGAAAATTCATATCTGATTAAGGAGCTTCTTTCCCTGGAACTCTTAAACAATTCCTCCAAAGCTCTGTAGTTAACACCCTCTTCTCTGTTGTTCCTTCCATCGTAAATGTCTTTCCACTACCTGTCTGCCCATATGCAAAAATGCACACATTGTACCCATCTAGTACTGATTTCACAATTGGCAAGGTCTCCGCAAAGACAGTCTCTGCACAGACAATATTATCAGTCATTAGATCAAATTTCTGAACCGAACCTAACATTTGAAACTAAAGAGGAGATTGTGGTTTTATTTCTGCAGAAAACACTCCATTTGAAGATTTAATTTGTTATACAAGGAATCAACTGCATGTAATTTTCTTGCTTCTCTGTTATCTTTTCATACAAATATGGAATTGAGGAATGACTATGATAACCAGCCAATTTCTGCACACTAAACTATCTACACGAAACAGAACCATGAGAAATCCAATTATGAATCTCAAATTAATCGTTTTCCATTTCAGGTGTCCATAAGAATCATGTGATTCATACAAATACTCATTACCTTAATCATCTATGGACACACATTACCTTGATCATCTTTAGGTCCAAAACATAATCAAATTTATACTGCTTCTTGGAGGAGTCTGAACAGATGATCTGCAACTCAGTATCCTGTGATGGGTCAAGCTCTACCAAAGAGGAATAACCTTTAGACATCTCTTCCGAGCTCAATGGCCTGCATCTGCAAAAAACCCTTATGTTGCCCTTCAGCTCAATCAGTTCATTATATAGGCGCTTCCTTTCAGAGCACTCTTCTGTGTACTTCTGCTTCAACGTTTCGTATTTAGGCTTGCACTCTTCCAGGCACTTATTCTTTAGCATTTCACAATTAGCCTGTAGTTTTTCAAGTTCATCACTCTGTTCTTGATGTCTCTTCATCAGTCTATTGTACTTAGACCCTACACAAAAGAGAAGATTATAATTTGTACTGATTAGTCGGTAGTCATCCAAAGCCTTGCCTGTCATTTAGAAAAAGCAAGAAAGATAAGAAAGTGGCCGATATACCAAGAAGCTGAAGAGCAGAAGAGAGATCAGGACCAGAAATTCCCTTCAGAATAGGAGATGGGATGAGGGCATCATCATCCTTGAGCATCTGGAACGAGACAAAGAATTCAAAACAATGACTCGACGTATATAAAGAAAGGAAAATGAGAAATTGTTGTTGCGCTGCTCCAATAACCAAGGAGAGGAGATCAATCACCTGGATAGTGTTGCTTGATTCTTGTTCCATCTCTTTGGAGACAGTTGGGGGATTCAGCTCTCGATCTGAGAGAGTTAGAGAGTAAGAAACCCAATTAATCCATCAGAATTATAATCAGAAAGGTATCTTTCACAAGAAAAACTTTTTCTCTCGAATTTTTCATTTTCCGAAATCAAGCAGGTGACTTCTAGGGTTTGAACTTTTGATGTCCAGAGAAAATTTTATATTTAAGAAAGAAACAACAACAAAATCCAAACTTTCTTCCATTAAACAGAAAACAGGGATTTTCTAGGGTTCGACTTGGAACGGATCTCAGGCATCTCAGACCTAATTTTCATTTTAGGAAGAGGGTTTTTTTAGTTCGAAAGGGATGTGAGATGCATCACACCTTCATCCAGGAGATAAACGCTGGAATCAGAGTGGGCTAGTAAGGTTTGATCTGAAAAAGATCACAAGATTCTCAGATAAATCCAAGAAAAGGAGACAACTAAAGAAAGAAACGAGATGGGGGATTGAATGATCGAAACCTTGAACTTCTTGAAGGGGTTTGGATTTCTCTTCCACTGCTTTCGGTGCTGCTTCTATCGATCGCAGGGGAGACACCGCGGGCAAAGCTTCTTCTCCCATCATTGCGGTCTGAACAAATCCTAGGATCTTTCCAAGGGAGAAAGAAAACGCTCCTCGGAGCTTCAAAGCGAGAGCGAGCGAGAGAGAGAGAGAGAGAGGAGCTTTAGGTACTCCTAACGGTCATATGGGGTGTTTCGATTTTTGAATTTCCGATGGGAATGGACCGTTAGACTTCCGTATCGCATCGGACGGGTGGCATATCGTATTGGTTGATTTATTTCTCCACAACCGACAACGACTCCCGTTAGATCCACTGGAGGAAGAACGAAGCTTAGCCGACCGTCCATTTGCTCAATGTCTGAAATTCTGACTCATATAACAATTAGGGATTAGGGATGGCAATTTAGCCGGCCCATCGGATATCCAACTCGATTCAATTCAAGTGGAGCAATTTTCAACCAATCTGATTAAAACCCACGATAGATATAAGTCCTAGAAAAAAATATTCAAAGCGAGTTTGAATTGAACATGAATGATAATAAGCCCTATCTTAAATCCAACCCAATATAATTTTAATTTATATATCTCTTTCAAAATTATAATTATTTTATAATATTTATATGTATGCGATCAGATCCGATTCGATCCAATCTTTCTTATCTACTCGATTCGATCCGATACGCACCTCTACTTGATCCGATCCAATCTAAAGTGAGTAAGGAGTGAATATATGTATCAAATTTTTAATTACAGGATAGGTATAAGTATTAGCTAACCCTACTTATATCCGATCCATTACCATCCTTGGTAATAATCTGTAAAGAGTACTAGCGAGAAATACTAGATGAATGGCTAAGCTTGTATTATTATCTAAATTCTTTGTAATCTATTTCTATTTTTTCGTGAATCCTAGTACGATGTAAGTTTACAAAAATCTAGATATTAGATTTTAACTACAATGTGGCATGAGAAGGCACATATTTTTGTTTGAAAAAAAAAAGACAAGCTCTCGTCAACGAAAAAGAAAAAAATATAAGCAAATAGGATGAAACTAGATTTCAAAATTTAATTAAAAGGTTTATTTAAATAAAAATAATGATAAATGTCATAGCATAGATTTGTAAAATTCATGCTTATGGTTAAAAAGCATATAATTGAGTTATCAGTTTTGGTAAGATAGGATAAACACAACTTAAAAAATTAAAAAAGATAAAAATGGGATGGAGATATGTAGATGATCAGACATATACTAAAATCTTGTAGCATATAGACACGAATAGGACTTCTAGATCCAGGAAAACAGATTTAAAATTAAAAATTTAGAGTGAAAGACTAATAAAACCATTTTGTTCTTGGGAAAATAAAGGAAAGAAAAAGAATAGTGATGAATGGAGAGAATGGATTTGGTCAAAATTTTTATTTCAGCATAGAGGGGTCAAATTTATACTATATTGTCATGGCACAATAATATTATTTAACCATCTTATTTCATTCCCTATGATAAAAAGGTAAGAGATTTTCCGAGAGACTTCTTCTCTTTCTCACACACACATTCTCTCTCCTCTTATTGTTGAGTGTTGAGTGTGGTTTGAATTTTGGTATGATTCGGTTTATCATCCAATTCGACTATTTCAAGGAGGTGATTCGAGTAAATTTTTCATGAGGTCTGTGATGGTAATAGAGAGTTAGAGCCGTCATATTTTTAGACTTTAGTTGATCCGTTTGGACATTTTGATCTTTTCAAGTTATTTTAGGATTTGTTGACCATATATTGTAATCATGCCTTTTGTTATTTGAGGAGCTACACACTATAGAGATTATTGCTCATTTCTTTGTACTCCATCTTCTGATAGAGTAAAATCTCTTTCTATCTTCATCCGTGGACGTAGGCCAAAGATCGAATCATATAAATTACCATACTTTATTTTGTTTGTGACTGCTTTTTGTTATTTTGGATTTCACATTAATTAAAGAATAATCTCGCAAGACTTAGTGTAACAGTATGGATGTTTATGATATAACCACACTAGATCACAAATGTTCCATGAGATAACAATCTTTTATGCACGTTTCACCACATTTTTGGATAGCAAATTTGCATTACGCAATTAATCTTTAGGACAATAAATATTTCCCCTACCATGATACAATGGTCGAAGAAGTTAGCATGATATGTGATTCAATCTTATTCCACAAATATCCCCATCAGATGAGCAAAAAATTGACTTCCAAAAAAGCATCGGAGCTATATATGACAAAATTGCCATTTTCATTAGGCTTGCTATATTTTATGGCCAAAGCATGCACTTCACAAAAGTGATATTTTGAGTGTCATACATTTGCACCTAGTGACAAACTATAAGAAGTTCACTGCATTCAACAGAAATTATTAAGGGCAAGTTCATCATTCATTTTCTATCGAGATGAAAGTCCAAACCATGACTTTGTAGACCATTTTAGTGTTTTTATGAGTCTTGATTCAAGTTGGCCATGAATTATTTAGTAAACGGATGCTAGCTCTCAAAGCCAGCAAAGCCATTCACCTCTCAAGCAAGATTCATTCTAAAATCTCATATTGAGGTAGTTACAGCCAAACTAGCTAGTCTTCCTAGCAATCTTGTTATTTATATAATCAACCACTGATGTGTAAATTGACCGACCAATTGATAAAATTATCATAGTACTCATCATCAATATGGCAGATCCAAAAGAAAACACAAAACTTACAACATGCTACAGCTAATGTACATAGGAAGATTTTAAGAGTTCAGTCTTGACATAATGGTAAGATTGCTCCATTATAACTTGGGTGTGATAGGTTCAGTATATGAAGACAGCCTTTCTGCATATAAAATAAGGTTGCGTATATCTAATCCTTCCTAAACCCTACAGTAGCAAGAGCCTCATGCATTAGGATATCTTTTCTTTTTCATATGAACTAATAGTACAAGCAGACCAATGCACTTAAATGTTGAAAAAGCACCCACCAAAAGATTGATAATGAGATAACTTAGAATGTGATTTCATCATTTCAAGATTTAACAAAGGTAGCTTCTTTGAAAATGTTAGTAAATATGATGTTGAACATGAAGGTGAACATTCATGATATAGTTAAGCAAATGATGTATCAAAACCATGTTAAACATATGAGATGAGGATTCCCCGAAATTTGAGCTGCTAACAATATTTCATTTCATTTCCCATAGGCTTCTCAATTTATGAATTGTCAAAGGAACAAAACAAACTAGGAAACTCAATTGCCATGCTGCATGTTATTGTTCAGGTGGCAATTCTATTCCTATAAATCTTCTTCATTTTCTATTATGAAGTTGGAGCAAACCAACTACAACTGGGAGAAAAGTTTAGCTATTGATCGCTTTAGAAACAACTCGTGGCACTGACAATCCTCCCCGCTTCCTACAAAGCAAATATTTGACTTGTCTAGAACAATGAAGTTCAAATGTTCATGCTCATATTGTGCAAATTATATAAAAAATAATAAATCCTGCCCTTACAATGATTACAACCTAGAATGGTCATGTTGAATGCTGAAGCAATTTATCTGATATGAAAGATCTTCAACATGAAGCAAGAAAAGAAATGGATGACTCATCATCAATGCAAGAGTAGCAAATTAAGAGGAACACGTTTGCCCATAGAAAAAGGATTAATTGAACCTTTCTTTGTGTGCAGGTACAGGAGGAAATGGATATTTTAGAAACATTTATAGTAAGAAAGTATTTAGAAAGAGGGTGTAGCTTCAAGATTTTAGAAAGATTATGAAGCAGGTGTGCTACACTAAATAGAAGATTCCTACTACAAAGGATTAAACATTCTCATTTTATATGTAAATAGGATGGTGCATAAGGCCAAACCATAACAACTCAACAAGGTTAGATGATTATTATCATAGTTACATGAATAACTAGACAGAGGAGAAAATTGCATAAGAAAGAAAGATAGTAAAAAATAAAAAAAAAATTAGAAAAACTAGAAAACAATGAAGAAAATTGAAAATGATTTCTTGTTAACTTCAAGTTTCTTATATCCATGGCTAGATTGCCCCATTATTTTGTAGCAAGGATTTTAAATCCAATTGATCTCCTATCACTTGATTATAAAGACTCTGCATGATACATGTTGTAATAAAAGCATGACATTACTCACAATTGATTTTCTAGGATTTTGGATGAATTATGTAATTTTTAGGAACCTATCTACAACACACATGCATATATATATATATATAGTCATACACATACACAAAGAGAGAGAGAGATGGATTTGGCTTAGGTTGATCGGATTTGGGCTCAAATCTCAAATTTGATCAGATCTCTATGTGTTCGATTCACATGCATTTTGATGTAGTATTTTTAGCTAACAGCGAGAGGGATACAATCATTTGGATGACCTGACGAGGCAAAAAAAAAGAAGGTTAGCTTTAATGGGGATGGGATGGGCACCAATCCCTCTCTCTTTCAATTCAAATGCTCTCCACTTGTTTCGTCCTCTCTCTCTCTCCTCTCTCTTCACCAAGAAGTAGGATCCTCCTTACCTCTGTCTTTTATCGGAACTATCCATCCAACCTCTCTCTTTGCTTCTTGCTAGTGGTTACCTCTCCATCTCATTGGTCAAAACATTGTCACTCCATCTCCCTCGTCACAGCCCTCTCTTTCCAACCACATAGCTCTTTATCCCTCTCTTGCTAGAATCCCATTTTCCCATCACCCTTTTTCTCATCGGAAGCTAGCTCAAGGAATGATTACATTCATCTAAAGCTAAACAAAGACAAGAGCAAGGAAAGGCTTGCACTGCCAACGACCTATCATTGGAATCTTTGTTCTTCACCTCCTGTATGCAAGGTACACCTTAATCACTATTATTTGATTAGAGGATAAACACAAGCTCCTAAAAGACAAAAATACACTTGATATCTGTCATTTGCAATATACATAATATCCATCACGTGTAGCTAATTTGATACTTATCAGTGAAACTGAGTTTTTAAATAGAGTCTGCAACTCAATCTTGTACATTGAATTATATTTTAATTGCATCCTCCTTTGAATAGCTGAATGCAGTGTACAACACTTAGTAAAATATATGCATTTGAATGCTGCTTATATTAACTCTATTTTATTGATAGTGATTATATCGAATTATACATATGATGGATGTAGAAAGTATGCATGATGATAATATGACGACCATCATTAGCATGCCAAATAGTTTGTAGGGGAGAAAGCAATGCAGGTAATTATATTTCACTCAATAGATTGCATTTCACTCATTGACACTTTCAACTCAGCCAACACTAATCAAGTAGAGAGGGCTTCTGAGAGAGCAAATTGTATTGACTAGACTCCAAACTTGAGGAATATTGATATTTTAGCATTGCATAAGATAGTCTTCAATATCTAGGAAGAAGCAATGGGTGCATCAGTCAATATGTGTATCACAAATGATTTGGTATTTGAAAGAAATCATCTTATCGAACCTCCAAGGATAAGAAATTAGCTGGCAAGAATTCACACATTATAAAGAAGGGATATTTAAGTTTAAGATCAATATGCCATTTGATGGGCAAGATCATGCAGCACCTACAACGTCATGTAAGGATGGACAGAGCATTCACATTAGATGCAAAGTAAAATACATATTAGAAAGAACAAAGTTGAAAAGTGGGAGGTCATGATATTTCATAATGTTCATAATCATAAGCTCATTCATAGCCCATCTAAAACTCGCTTCCTTCGTTCACATAGAAAAATCATTGTAGAAGACAAAGAATTTATAGGCATTACATGAGTGAAATATTTCTATTCAATAAATCATCGATGCTATCTCACAACTGTATGGAGATATACGAAATGTAAGCTTTATTAGGAAGGATCTGAGTAACCTTAAATCCAAACTACAAAATAGTTATTCAGCATTAGCCTACAATAATAATAAATCATTTCCAAACTCTACGAGTAGAGAATCTCGCCTTCTTTTATGCCATCCAATTAGATATTGATAATAATATGCAAAATATTTTTGAATTGATAGAAGGTCAAGAATGTCTTACCAATACTTCAGTGATATATGGAGACATTCGACACTATATACATAGTAAATAAATACATCATATCTTTTACACTATTTGTTAGTATCAACCACCACATGTAATCTATTTTATTTTGTTATGCATTAGTATGAGATGAGTGCGTTGAATCATTTATTTGGATCTTTTATTCTTTTCTAGAAGCACTGTATGGAAAGCACCCGAAATATATCTTAATCGATCAAGATTCAGCAATTAAAAAGATAATTTATCATGTTTTTTCTAATGCCATCCATCGATTTTGCAAGCAACATATCCTGAAGAATATCAGAGAATATTTGTCTGCTCTTTTTAATACAAAATATGGACTCAAGGAAGATATTTACTTTCGCATTCATGCTTCCATCACTCTAAAGTAGTTTGAGCATCCATGGGATGCATTTATCAAAAAGTACTCTTTGGAGTCTAATACTTATCTTGATAACCTAGTTAGTATATGAGACCAATGGGTGCCTGAAGGGAAAAATTTGTTCTCATGGATAATCAGAGTTACATCTAAAAATTTCTATACATCCAACTAAATAAAGATCAAATCTTTATCTGAATTACAGTAGAATATGGATCAAATTTTAAATCTAGATTCAACCTTCACATAGGTCTGAAACTGTAGGCCTCTACTTCGCGCACCACAAGGCAACGCAGAAAAGCAGGATAAATCTTTGGATTGATGCACCTTCGAAAGGCCATCAAGGGAGAAAAGAGAGATACTGGTGTGATGCCTCACACCAGCAAAGGGGATGCCTAAGGAGGGCCCACACCAAGAGGAAGAGGGGTGGCAAGGAGGAGGACACACCAAGGGGTTGGACACCCACAAGCTCTCATGCCTCTCTCTCTCTTTCTCTCTTTCTCACACTTTGATTGCTATATATCCATAGGTAGAGACCCTCTCTATTTATAGATAATTTTTATGACCCAATATGTATAGAACCTCTAATTCAAACAAGCTTTGAATCAGTTCACAACTTATCAAAGAAATACTCCTACATGAGAAAGGATTGGCGCCTAACATGGCACCTACTTTGCACCCATGCCCACACCCATGTGGGACGGCCCACAACCATCACCATACCAGGTGCTGGTCGGCCATGAAGATGAGAGAGTCTCAGTAAAAATAGACTCTAAGGATCTCATCCAAAATTGGTTCAATTCGAATCCAATTTGAAGCTATTTTGAAATAATTTGAAAGGCTGTCAATCCTAAACTATTTAGGACTTTAGGATCAAGTCAAACTTAAATTTAAATCCAATTAAGTCAAATTAGTTCAGATCTAATCTAAATTAATTAACACTTTAATCCAATCTCTCATAGGCTTCTTGGATCATAGAT